>JBBDGP010005467.1:0-37043 GCA_037952835.1 Lithobates septentrionalis
AGAGAGATGAACCTAAAGCCTGGTCCAGAGTCTTTTAGTCTGCGGAGTGGGTGGGGCCTTCTTTGGGCCTAAGTGACCTGCCCAATTTTTTTATTGGCTGCCCAGTGGTGTCAGGGTCTGCTCAAACCCTAAAAAGACTGCATTGCCAGGATAACATCATTAGGAGTTGGAGGAGGGCTCAGAATTCTGTGCTGTCCCCCAATCCTAGAAGAGAGGTCGGCAAGGGACAGGACAAGTGTTAAAAAAAAAAAAAAAAAAATGGGGAGGGGATATGTTTGCTCATAGGCGTTAAAAATATAATACATGCGTAGCTAAATGGTGTATTTTTAGTGCAATTGTAAAGGCTAAACTGGTAAAACAGGCCAATGTTCGTGAGGGCGTTGTTGTTGTTGTTGTTGTTGTTTTATAGTGGAACTAAACTACCTCTGGAGATGCTACATTTTGTGCCCCCTGGAGCTTCTTGCTGTAATGTGATTAGTATACACAGTGTATTAGGACATTATACACACTTACACAGGAATGTGACCAGCCCCCCCCCCCCCCCCCCCCCTTCAGTGCTGCGAGGTTCATCTTCTCAGTTGTCTATGGGTTAGGAGTCTTTGGCTTCTTGATTGGCTGCACACATGGAGTTGGTCCCGGAACAGAGACAATACACCAAGCAGCGCATGTGCAGTTTGTTTTGTATACTTCTAAAAAAAAAAATGTGGTGACAGGCAGGTTGAAGTATCTACAAAAAAGACCATCCCGGTGCTATGTCTATGGAGGAGCAGTATTTTCACCATAGGCTGCTATCCAATTTTGGGCCACGAATACTCCTACTCCCCCCTCCCCCCCTCCTCTCTATTATATAGGGAGTAGACATTCCTTAATGTCTTAATGTGTTAAAGCTTATCACAATAACCCCTTTTCTGCCCCCCCCCCCCCGGTGTATATAATACATCAGCAGCAGCAGGGGGGGTTAGAGCCCCAGCTGCAGTAGCATGTAAATGACAAGCCAAGTGTCTGCTGTTGGGTCGAAGCGATCCAGCGGCTGTATAGCCACTGGATCGCTTCCATACATCCCTGATGCCCTAATAAAAAGAATCAACAAAGTTGTATGACATAGTGGACTTTTGGCCCCTATGTGATGCAAATAAAGTTTTCGTGAGGAAAAAAAAAAAAGTTACACCTAAACACTTAAACCCCCCACAAATTTGAGACTGTCCCACCCCCACATACATGCAAGCGTAAACATGTGTCTGGGGGGGGCTCTTATTTAAGAAAAGATCAATTAAGTTACACATGACACATGTAAAATATCAAAATGCATGCAGAAATGAGAGCAGTCATTCTAGGTCCATTATTTCCTGCTAAAGTGGTTATAAACCCTTAAATATACTCCGTTAAGTGGCTGATCTTGAGTAATACACAGGGATGAAACCAATCCTTACTTAAGTTGTACCTGTTTATCTGTGGTCTTCTCTTTACACCTGTTCAAAGTCCAGAATTTATAAAGCTTGTCTGAGCTTTGAGAAAACAGGGGGGCGGAGAGCCGATACTCCACTCTGCAGAGCTGAGGAGCCCCCCCCCCCCCCCCCAGCAAACGGGAACACCGCTCAGGCTGTCAATCGAGCTCCCTCCCCTGACACCTTTTTTTTTTTTTTCCTCTTGGTGTTAGGAAAAATTGACAGAAGTGACTCATACTGATAGCAGAGGAAGGAGGCAGCATACAGAAATGACACTTTAGTGCTCTGGACTGAGACAAGTACACACTGTTGAGGGATATGCTTTGTTTATATTTTATGTCTGAGGTTTACAACCACTTTAACCGAGCCTATTACCTTTTATACTTTGAAAGCACATTGCTTGTGGAGAATTTAGGGTACAGAAATTTGTCGCCATTTCAGAAGCTCGTGCAAATTTTAAGGTCTGACATGTTGGGTATCTCTCTTTACTTGGCGCAACCTCTTCAGTATATTTTACCAAAAAATTGATGTATGCAGAAACCTTGCACTTGATAAACTGTTGCACTGATAGCATGTGAAAAAACAAAATGGAACTACCGCCATTTTATTCTCCAGGGTCTTTATTTTCAGAAAATTATAGTGTTTGGGGGTTTTGACTAATCTTCAGGCCTAAATGTTTTCATTTAAAAAAAAAAAAAGAAACCACCTAGTGCCAAAGGCACAGTGAACCCCTCAGGATTGTAAAACGGACAGACCAGGATGTTTCTTATTGAAACATCATAAAGATAGTAACAAACAGTACAAAAAAAAATATGTATAGTGTATAACAGATAAAAACAAATGTATTATCGATACAAATAGAATAACACATCATGTATGTCAGACACTGGCTGCCCTAGTGCAGTTAACGGACTCGCTTGTGTGCACACTTGCGTGGGCGCCTTACATGTTTCGGACCATTGTGGGTCCTTCTTCAGGACTTGCAGGCGTGTGCACTGCATTGCTGGACGCCCATCGTGGCTCCCGGGGTGCGAGCCCGCCCATAATGGGCGGAGCCGTGTTGCCGACGCACGTGTGGCCATTTCCCTGCGCTTCAAGCTGGAGCGCAAACAGGAAGGGAAAATAACGGATCAGGCCGCACATCCTAACCCCAGATAAAAGTCCAGAGCAGATTCCCCTCCACCACCACCACCAAAGGGACGGACACTGCAAAGGACCCACGTGTGCCAGGCTGCACCGAAAGGGCACCCCCCCCCCCTCACAAACTCTTATGTAGAGATTGTACATGCACGGACCAGGGACATCAGGCCTACCAGTTCCAAGCCACTTGTGGGGTTGCACATATAGAGTGACCTCTAATGGAGATGTTGGGAATAACACCCAAACGGTGATGAAACCATACAATCACAAACCTAGTGCAACAACAATGTATGCATATCAAGAAGAGTAATGATCCAAAAATCGTACAACATAATCCACTGTGCATGAAAATAATAAATAGGGATTGATGTAGAATATCAGAAAAGGAAACCAGGAGAAAAGTTAAATGTGAGAAAATGATAGTGATGATGATAAATGAAATGTGAAAAATATGGGTGGATACCCATTACAGGTAATATTATGTATTTACATTGTAGAATCTATTACCCATATGACCCAAAAACTTCTGAAGAAGGACCCACAATGGTCCGAAGCGTGTAAGGTGTACGCACAAGCGAGCCCGTTAAATGCACCAGGGCAGCCAGTGTCTGACATACATGACGTGTTATTCTATTTGTATGGATAATATATTTTGGTTTTATCTGATTTTATATACTGTTTGTTACTATCTTTATGATGATTCAAAAAAAAAATGTTTTTTCCTTTTACCTACCTGGTCTGTCCGTTTTAACAATCCTGAGGGATTCACTAGTTGGTTTCTTTCCATGCACATACCAATCCCTCCTAGTGTCTGTTGTTTTTTTTTTTTTTTTTTTTTTAATTCTTTTTTTTTTTTTTTTTTTTTTTTTTTTTTTTTTGTGTGCAAAAAATGCAAAGGGGAAAAATATCAGTTCGGGGCATGAAAAGGACACCGGGATTGTGATGAGATCCAGCAGGTAGTGTGTGCTTTCAGAAAATGTTCTTGGACTGCTTTCACACTGGGGCGGCGGGTCCGTTGGCAGTAAAGCGCCGGTTTAGTTGTAGTTTAAGTGGCGCTTTTCAGCTGCTAGCGGGGCGCTTTTAACCCCCCAAGAAGGGGTTAAAAGCGCCCGTGTTGCGGCACTTCGGAGGCGCAGGACATTTATTTCAATGGGCGGTGGAGGAGCGATGTATGCACCGCCCCAAAGATGCTGCTTGCAGGACTGTTTTTTTTTTTTTTTTTTTTTTTTTATTTTTTCCAGTACCGCAAGCGCACCGCCCCAGTGTGAAAGCACCCAGGCTTTCACACTGGGGGGGGGGGGGGGGGCATGAGAGGCAGTTTTCAGGCACTTTACATGCGCTATTTTTAGCGCTAAAACGCCTGAAAACTGCCTCAGTATAAAAATAGCCCTTCGTCTGGAAAAAACAAAAAAAAAAAGACAAATGCAGCTGTCACATCTAGGGACTGGTAAGCTGAAATATGACAGTTTTTTTTTTTTGTTCTTGGGTGTATGTATGTCTTTTAAAAAAAAAAAAAACAGTACATACACAGGTAGGTTATAATTTTGGACTGGAATTCTACTTTAACCCGGCGTTCCTCCTAAAGTTTTTCAGTAACAGAAGCAGCGTTATGTAATGTGTCCCTGGCTGTGGCACACGTGTCCCCTGTCAGAAGGGTGGCGCTGGGTGTTGTTTGAAGGCGTACTGTCTATTAATAACTGACATTACATCGCCGTGTACTATTACCGTGAGCTCACCCAGAACATCCGGGAGCCCACCTCTGCTGGGAGGAAGATTATGGGCGTCGCTCTGGAGCTGCAGGCTTTTCCACTGCAAAACTGGCTTTTCAGCAATTGCACCGCGACTGGAGTAAGCGTGAAGGGATTTGTGGCGGAAACATAGGTGTGTTGCACATTACCTGCCATTAACTGTGTCGGGGAAGCTAATATGTAGGGAAACTGTATTTATTTCTTTCCTTAAGGCTCGGTTCACACTAGTGCGATGCGAATCCAGTGCGGGTTCCTGAATCGCACACAGATCTGCGAACCGCTGCGCGTGTCAACGTAAAGTTAACCCCCCTAGATCGGATCGCAGTGCGAACTGTAAAATGGTGCAGGAATTGGATTTGGATCGCATAGGTGTGAACGCCCATGCGATCCGATTCCAGTACCGGGGGGGAGGGACCTGCACTATTTTCAGCCATTCCGTTTTTGGCTGAAATTGCATGCACGCAGACACTGCATGTGATGTGAACAGCAATGCGGTGCGAATCACATGCGATGTCTGACATCGCACTAGTGTGAACCGGGCCTAAAGGTTTTAGTTCAACTTTCGACTGTTTGATGTTGCGTGCTAAGACCATATTTTAGGTGTCACGTGAAATGCGCCTCGTGGGCTTCTTTCTACGTGCTGCTGTTTTTCTTGGAATGTAGCGTGGCTGTATGTGGCGGCGTCATTCCGTGAATGGAAAGACTTCACTCGCAGGAGCTGTGAATGGAAAAGACTACAAGTTCCATCTGCCCACCGTGGCGGAGGAACTTGTAGATCTCAATGGAGCAAAAGTGCGGCGTTATCGCTGCGCTTGCATATCAGTGTTCGCTTCCTCCAGCGGTGGGGCCTGTACCTCCTGTATGGACCTGAGGCTGGGGGAAAAGGGTCTACAGGAGCCTGTGCATTGACGACATGCTCTCCACCTTGCCCATTCAGAGAAGACTTTGCATTCATGAAGAAAATGCAAAGCCTTCTCTGAATGGCGCCCAGGTCGAGCGGCCGACCTCCTGTGTTTAATGCAGCCAAGGAGGGACCAAGTCCCATGAAGTAAATGAAGATCACTGAAGTGGCGTCTATTAGTGATTTTCAGCTTCCACAGGGCATCCGCCAGGTATGGTATGTACATAAAACAACTTAAAGCCTGAGTTCACACTAGTGCGTGCGGAACACTGCATGTGTTAGGGCGGCACAGTGGTGTAGTGGGTAGCACTCTCGCCTAGCAGTAAAAAGGGCCGCTGGTTCGAATCCCAACCACGACACTACCTGCCTGGAGTTTGCATGTTCTGCCTGTGTGGGTTTCCTCCGGGTACTCCGGTTTCCTCCCACACTCCAAAGACATGCTGGTAGATTAATTGGCTTCTATCTAAATTAGCTCTAGTATATGAATGTGAGTTAGGGACCTTGGATTGTGAGCTCCTTGAGGGTAGGGACTGACGTGAATGTACAATATATACGTAAAGTGCTGCGTAAATTGATGGCGCTATATAAGTACCTTAATAATAATGTGATTCGCACCACTTTCCTGTGTACTTCACATGCGATGTGTGTGTATATATGTGTGTGTATGTGTGTGTATATATGTATATGTGTGTGTATATGTATGTGTGTGTATATGTATGTGTGTGTATATGTGTGTGTATATGTATGTGTGTGTGTATGTGTGTGTGTATGTGTGTGTGTATGTGTGTGTATATGTGTGTGTATATGTGTGTGTATATGTGTGTGTATATGTGTGTGTATATGTGTGTGTATATGTGTGTGTATATGTGTGTGTATATGTGTGTGTATATATGTATGTGTATATATGTATGTGTGTGTATGTATGTGTGTGTGTGTATATGTATGTATATATGTATATATATATATATATATATATATATATATATATATATATATATATATATATATATATATATATATATATATATATATATATATATATATATATATATATATATATATATATATATATATATATATATATATATATATATATATATATATATGCTGACATTGCATCTGCACCAAAATGGTGCAGGACCCTTTTTTCCTTCGCACCTGAATCGCACTGCGCTTTGAGATCTGTTTTTTGGGGTGTGTCTAATCTGAAATTGATACCCGCAGCAGATGAACTCTAATTGGTTGCTGTGCGACGTGGAAAAACGCACTGCGTTTCCCAGCATCTCATCAGTGTGAACCAGGGCTAATGGAACACACAGGAGGGCCTACAAAGACCTGCATTACCACAAGATTTATTAATGCAATAAACGGCCTCCTTCCAAAAGTGGAAAAATTCATGCGTTGTATCAAAACAAATCATGATCCAGTATGGCATCAAGTGACCCAACCCACCCAAAAGGGGTAGCTCCGCTCGGTCGCACGGGACAGATACCTGTCAAAATCAGATCCCCACTTCCACTTCTGGGAAAGATCGAAGCGCAGTGATCTATGAAATTTCCGGCCCCTCCGCCTGGCTTCACTTCCTGTTTTCCCTTTTAATGGAGATGACGGCTCCTGCACCCAACGCAGATTGACAAATCAGCTAGGGGTGCCGACATCGCGGGATCCCTGGGACAGGTAAGTGTCCTCATGTTAAATGTCAGCAGCTGCAGTATTTGTAGCTGTTGCCTTTTTAATGGCTGGAACTCCTCTTGAATATAAAGAGTATTAACAAGGGGATGTGACAGGGCCTCTTCATAATAAATGGCTGCTGACTGCAGGTTCAGACTGACCGGCTCCTGAATTCTATCTCGGCGACCACCTGCTTACAGAAATCTGCTGCCGAGCGCGGAATGTCAGCGGTCCTTCGCAGACCCCCCCCGGCGAGGACCTTTCCGCTTGCTGTTGCCTTGTGAAGAATGAAATTGGCCAGTGTAATATATGGCTGGTACAGTAACCGGCCTCCGGCAGAATGTTTTGTAACCAGATTCTGTAATCGCTTGCTTCCCGAAATAGGTCTGGGAGGCCCCAGTGACATCTGTTGACACACACATAGGACTTTGGCAGGCCGGTCCTTATTATAACGCATGCGGCTCCAATTTGGAAACGCTCTACACTCGTCCTATCGGAGCGTGTACTGTATATAGAAGAGTACGTTTTGGGCGGATGTGTTATTTCAGACACATGGAGGTGTACCCAGCCCATCCTCTAGGAAAAGTGGGTCTGATCCTGATCAGTACAAGGGCACGTGGTGTATGAACATCAGATTCGTGCCAGAAAACTCCTACATAAAAACACAAAGATTGGGCGGGATACTAAATATACATTCTCTTGCATAAAAATTCTAGTTTTTCCTTTTTGGTTCTCTCGTATGCTTGGAGAAAACTATCCAACACTTTATTTTATTTTTTCTAACCAATCTATATGTCACGTTTTTTAAAATTGCGCACTGGACTGGCGACCAAACTGATGCTTAAAAACCTCCATAGGCGACGCTTGTATAGATCGTGTATCGATCAATTTGAGATCGCTGGCAGAATCGCAGCATTTCTGCCCCGCTATCCAAAAAACGCCAAATGTGAATGGAGCCTATTGCAGAGAAGTGGTCGTTAACTCGTCCATAAACCTCAGTGAAGTGACTGGCCTCAGGTGATAGAGATGAAACGGATCCTCCTTCATAAGTTGTACCTGTTTTATCTACAGTCTTCTCTTCTACATCCACAGTGCAGAATTTATACAGCCTGTCTGAGATTTTAGAAAGCGGGGCGCTGACCTTGCACGCTGCAGAGCTCAGTGAGGAGTGCTCTGATAGCTGATTGGAGGGAAGAGACACACCCTCCTTCACACAGGAACAGAGCTGAGGCTGTCCATTACAGGCTGTGTGCTGGAGCTCGCCCCCTGTCACCATATTTCTCTTGGTGTCAGGAAAACTTGTCAGAAGTGACTGGTGCTGATGGCAGAGAAAGGAGGCAGCTGACAGAAATGACACTTGGTGTTCTGTATTGAGACAAATACACTCTATAGCAGGGGTCTCAAACTGGCGGCCCCCCAGCTGTTGTGAAACTACAAGTCCCATGAGGCATTGCAAGGCTGACAGTTACAAGCATGACTCCCTCAGGCAGAGGCATGATAGGACTTGTAGTTCCACAACAGCTGGAGGGCCACCAGTTTGAGACCCCTGCTCTATAGAGCAGGGATATGCAATTAGTGGACCTCCAGCTGTTGCAGAACTACAAGTCCCATGAGGCATAGCAAGACTCTTGACAGCCACAAGCATGACACCCAGAGGCAGAGGCATGATGGGACTTGTAGTTTTTCAACAGCTTGAGGTCTGCGAATTGCATATCCCTGCTATAGAGGGATACACTTTGTTCATATTTCATGTCTGAGGTTTACGACCACTTTAATGGGGTTGTAAACCTTCACCGTTTTTCACCTGAATGCATTCTATGCATTAGGGTGAAAAACTTTTTGTGCTGCAGACCCCCCTTTTTTTTTTTTTTCTTGCCTGAACCCGATCGTTCCAGCGAAGGGGACAAACAGAGCAGCTCAAGCCGCTGTCTCAGGTCCTCATTGGATAGTGACACTGGTGGCGGGGCCGAGTCCTGCAGTCTGTCATTGACGCAGCAGCAGGACTCGGGAGCGAGCTTGCGCAAGTGCCCCATGGAATGCAGCTCTCCTTTTTTTTGGTCACTCGAGAAGAGGAGCAGCCAGGAGCGCCACGGGGGGAACCCCAAAAAAGGACTATCGGGGCTGCTCTGTGCAAAACCCTTGCACAGAGGAGGTAAGTATAACATGTTTGTAAAGCTTTGTATTTTTTTTTTTTTTCTCTTTCTTTTTTCCTTTCTTTTTTCTTTTCTTTCTTCTTTTCTTCTTTTTTTTTTTTCTTCTTTTTCTTTTCTTCCTTTTCTTCTTTTTTTTTTTTTTTTTTTTTCTTCTTTTTCTTTTCTTCTTTTTCTTCTTCTTTTCTTTCTTTCTTCTTTACTTTCTTCTTTACTTCTTTTTTTCTTTACTTTACTTCTTTTTTTTCTTTACTTTACTTCTTTTTTACTTTACTTCTTTTTTTTCTTTACTTTACTTCTTTTTTTTCTTTACTTCTTTTATTTTTTTTTTTTTATTTTTTTTTTTCTTTTTTCTTCTTTTCTATCACTTAAAGGTAAAAACCTTCAGCCTTTAGAGCCACTTTAACAAACGGCGCCCACGTGCATCTTGTAAGGGCAGCGTGCGCACAGAACGCACCTTTCTTTTGATGTGTACAGGACATTTCGTGATCTGTCAATGGATACAAAGTTGCATTAGTTTGTCTCTTCTATCTGCCTGAAGTTCATCTTTACAATAAACAAACTATCGCTGTAGGCGGCTCTCGTGTAAATCACGCCATGTACAGTTTTTATAAGGTGATTTTAGCACTCTATAGTAACCAGCGTGACGCAAAAGGTGCTAATTAAAAGCATTGAGGCTTTTCTCGTGAAGTTGGTGATCTCTTCTCTATTCTGTGTGCAGAAAGGCAGTCTGAGTGATTTTTGTTTGGGGTGGTTTTTTTTTTTTTTTTTTAACGGCCGTCAAATCTGTGACCCTCAGCAGACCCCTTCCAATCCATTCCGCAAGATCTTCTGGGTATTCTTTTTATCGCCCATTAGCTACATCCTGGAAGGATCGATAATTATTTCGCTGCCAGCCGGTCAAACCAGGACACGCGCCACCTCCTGCGGCTCCCGCTTCCTCCGCTGCGAGCGCTCCGAGTTAAGAGGTGGTCGCTTAAGAACTGAAATGCTCTCCTGGCGGTACGGGAGAAGGACGTTCGTGCTGTTTTTGTACTCGTGTTGGTTTAATGAAGAAATGGACAAATTTTAGGTACGAGTCCCTTAGCTGTATGTCAGAAGGTTCTAAATCAGGAAGACTTTGTTGTTTTGTTTTGTTTTAAGAGGACTTTGTGTTCTTTCAAAGTGGATCTGTGCTTTGTAGGATGGCTACATAAAGCATAAGGCCTTCTTTTGACGCTTCTCTTCTGCTTTTTGCATTTTATGTATTCTTGTAAGGCTGGGGACGTCTACTTTTAGGCTGGGTTCACCTCTCTCGCAGCAGGGGGCCCCGTGCGTCTCTGTTTTAGAGACTAATCGGGTACGAATTTTTGCCTGAGTTCGGCCCTGAAACGGAGCCAAAGACGCACCTCTGTGCAATCTGCTCCGCAGCCGCCTCAGAGATATGTGAACCGGCTCCATTGCGAGAGCCAGTCAGTCTCCTGTCATGCGAATTTGATGCGGAGAAGTCCACATCCGATTTGCACTAGTTTTTTTTTTTTTTTTTTTTTTTTAATAGCGCAAAAAATAAAAACTGCAGAGGTGATCAATTACCACCAAAAAAAAGCTCTATTTGTGGGTAAAAAGGACCTCCAATTTTATTGGGCGCACGGCGGCGCGATTGTCATTTCAAGTGACGCAGTGCCGTATCGTACAAAATGGCCTGGTCAGGAAGTCCGGTGGTTAAAGTCCTCATTGACACAGCATTTGAAGCAGCAGGTAGTGTTATTTTTAGGTAGACCTCCCCTTTAAGTTGTTTGTGTACACCGTGGCTGTGCGGTCATGTTTGTTTCTTTTTACCTGAAAGCGTCAATCAGGGAAAATGTGGGGGGGGGGGGGGAGAGAGAGAGAAACACAACAAGCTTCTAAAAACAGGATGAAAGGCTTTTGGAGTCCTATGTTGTCAGGATGACGCATGTGTGAATGACATTGCTTTGTGTGTTGGGCCGGCCAGGGGAGCAGCCAAAGGAAATTACCGTTCATTATGAAGTCCCAGCCGTGTGCGGCAGGCAGAACACTCTGATTGTTGTACACCTTCCTATCTGATGTACTTTGCTGAGCTGGGATAACCCTCCAATGCATTCATCATATCGAAGATTAGGGAAATAGCAGATCTGTTTTTTGTTTTATCCTCTAATCCAGTGGTTCTCAACCTTGCTAGTGCCGTGACCCCTTGATAAAATTTCCCAAGTTGTGGGGACCCCTAACAGTAAAATTATTTTGGTAGTGTTGGTGGTCAGCACCCAAGGCAAGACAAGTAATTTGCACCCCTAATGGACATTTAGCGCTCCCTGAGTTCCTTCAACTCGTGCAGTATTGAAACCCCTTATGGTACATTTTAGGATGTACCACTCTTTCTTTGTTTTCCTTTCTTTCTCTATCCTAATTTCTTGTTTTTTCCCCATTCTTCTCTCTAGCCGTCTTTCTCTTATTCTTTCTCTTATTCTTTCTCTCCCTGTTTTTTTGTTCCTCCCCCTCTTTTCCTCTCCCTTCCATGTATTCTCTATATTTATTCCTTCTCTTACTCCTTGGTGTGGGGAATGGGATGAGTGGCAGTGCTGGTGCGGGGAATGGGATGAGTGGCAGTGCTGGTGCGGGGAATGGGATGAGTGGCAGTGCTGGTGCGGGGAATGGGATGAGTGGCAGTGCTGGTGCGGGGAATGGGATGAGTGGCAGTGCTGGTGCGGGGAATGGGATGAGTGGCAGTGCTGGTGCGGGGAATGGGATGAGTGGCAGTGCTGGTGCGGGGAATGGGATGAGTGGCAGTGCTGGTGCGGGGAATGGGATGAGTGGCAGTGCTGGCGGGGAGTTGGGATGAGTGGCAGTGCTGGCGGGGAGTTGGGATGAGTGGCAGTGCTGGCGGGGAGTTCTGAGCCAACTTAGGTGCTCTTGATCAAGGTCATCTGCTGATCTGAGAACTGTAGTGAGCACTTTTAATGGCAACCATAATCACAGATAGTGTTACTCTCTGTGTCTCTGACTTTGTGGTGTAACAGTGACACCTATGCCGAAATCAGGAGATGGGGTCTCCTCCAGCCCCTCCCACTTCACATTCCTCACCAGTCAGCTGACCCCTAGTCTCTGCCCCCAGCCATGCCGTGAACTTAATGGGCGGCTGCGAAGAGGCTGAGTGGGCGGCCGCGGGCTCCAGGAACAGCCCAACTGGGCGGCCACAGGCTCCAGGGACAGCGCTGCTGGGCGGCTGCAAAAAGGCTGAGAGAGCGGTGCGGAATTCAGGAACAGCCGAGGATTTGGGGACCCCTGGCAAATCACCATTCGACCCCTGAGGGGGTCCCGACCACCAGGTTGAGAACCACTGCTCTAATCTGTCTTTGTTTGGCAAAGAACTGTCCAGTCTGTCCATTTTCTCGATCTTTGCTGCTTCATCAATCCTTTATGTCCATGAAGGGATCTTTAGAGATCTTCAGTCTGGCAATGTCTTTATTTAGACTTCTTAACTATACAGGAAACAGAAGGGAGGGCCACCCCATGTCTGAGAACTCCATCAGGGCTACAGTAAAGGCAAGAAAATATAAAAGTTTAAAATTTGAATACGGTAGGGAAATCCCAGAACTTAGGGGTTTCCAATAACATTTTGACTGCTGAACCACATTCAAAAAGATGTATTTAATATTCAAGCCTATAGTTCTATAGTTTTTAGCCATAGGCAGGGGAGCAAACATATACAGTACATGGTGACATAATTGCTCTGCAGAAGCTGAGGGCATCAGTACAATTTATACTTTCTACATGGGGGGGGGGGGGGACCTTGAATGAGTCTCTTTTGAAGTCCTAATCAATTTGTTGGTTATTTACATTGATGAACAGATGGTCATTTAACACGCACACATCACTTCCAGAGTTCTCTGGAAAAAGCCAGAGATGGACCTTTTTCACAGCTAAAGGTGTGAATGGCATTTGACCACAACCAAAACAGCTGTTGCATCCTGTGACTTCAAAATTGTACTGAGTACAATTTTGATACCTAAACCTAAATGTTTGATAAATAAATAGCTATTCCATTTACCCTATCAAATATGAAGTGCATTGCAAAAAAAAAAAAAAAATTTCCGCTTGTCAAAAGTGCCAATTGTTGAAGAGGAGCGGGGAATGAGTCTTTAAAGTCTTTAAAGCGGAACTTCCCCTTTTGGGTGGAGCTCTGCTTTAATAACGTTCCATTACCTTGGTATGCAGGTCTTTTTGACAGTTCTTTTCTGCTCCTTATGGTTCAGTATACAGCCTGCTTTTGTGCATCCATGTGAGTGCTAACAAAACTCATTGACAATTTTATACACAGACACTAATTTTGCAATTTAAAAAGCCACATCTGAATGGCTCCTACGCCGCTGCTTAGCGATTATCAAGGTTTTCAGACCAACCAAGGTTAAGAACAACAATGTGTAGGCAGTGCAGGCGTAGAATCCCTTTGACCTTCAGTTATTTTGACAGAGTAAAGGCCATTCTGTGCCGCTGCATGAATGACTTTCAGAAGGAGATAAAAACATGAGAAGTGCGTATTTGGCGGTGGCAGCCTATGTGCGGAATGTAGGTATCTCAGCTCATTCATACATAAGTGATATACGTCTATTGGTGTTCAGATGTAATACGGGCAACTGCATGAGTCAATACGGCCTTGCACATGAGGTGCAAATAATTTTGAGGCTCCCACAGTTAAGGAAGTCAAGAAAAGGATAAAAACGAAGGACACCCCCAGCTCCTGGATTACAAGGTCATCTCCTGTTGGTGTTCAGACCATATGCACACTGCCATCTAGTGGCTGTTGCAGAGCATCACATCCACAGTAGGATGGCAAGGGATGCAGGGATTTATTTTTGTATGACTCGGAAGTGCTGCTTTCTTCCCTCCCTTTTTCTTTTGGAGTTCTGTGTTTCTAAAGTAATTGCAGCTTATCAATGCGTGAATGTGGTGGCTGGATTGTCCCCCCCCCCCCCCCCCCAAAAAAAACAAAAAACATCCTCACCAGGTGATCTCTCTGTTCTCGGGTGACAACACACTATTGTATCCAAGGCTGGGACAAGGGAGGGGCTGCTGCCCTGGGCAATGTGATGTCATGTGAGGTGGGGGAGGGTATTAAGGGGGAATCTGGGGGGGCAGCAGGGCGTAAGAATTGTTCTAGAAGGTGAAATTTTGTGCGGTTTGTGCTAAAAAGGGGATATGGTAGAGGGAAAAGTAATTGTGCAAGGAGGGTCGGGGCCAACATTACGTAGTTATTGAAGCTTATTTTTTTTTTTTTCTTTTCTTTCTGAGCTCCAGGTAAAACCTAAATCTCTTCTTGCTATGGGGGCTTCCCCTCACTGCAAGGTTTAAATGCTTGTTTTTGCCTTGGGGAACAGGGACTTTTTCTTAACTTGTGCCCCCCCCCAAAAAAAATTGCCGCCTCCGTCCGTACTGTAAGAAACTTTCCCCCTCTGCCCCCTCTCATGTGCCAATAGCCCTGCATTATTGTATATGAGGGCACCAAGGGGCTGCACACAGGGGAGGTGATTTGAGCGCCACCTGCTGCTGGAGCCAGGTATTAGGTCAGTAAAACTTCCTGTTCCCTTTAGGCATAAACAAGCATTTATCCCTTGCAGTGCAGAGGGGAGCCCCCCTGTAAGGGGAGTTTAGTTTCCCACAGTGGTAGGATTTAAAGCGGTATTCAACTCAAAACCCAAAATCTTATAACTGGCAGCTTACCAATCATTAGATGTGGTGGCTGCATTTGTTTATTTTTTTCTTTTTTTAGGCTTTTTTTTTCTCGTTTTTCACCTGGTGATCTGTCCAGTAACACACCCCGCCCCTGTATTAGAGTGCCCCCACTCTGGATGAAAGAGCACAGGGGTAACTTTGGACAGCAGCATTGCCAGTCTGGAGGTAGAGGGGGTAGCAGATTTAAATACACAATGTGAGGGCAAACTCCAGTTTATAATCTGGGTTTTTTTTTTTTTTGACAGGGGACATCTACAAAGATAATCGGGGCAATCAGTGGGGCCTCGTCGGCGCCCATCCAGTGAAGGAGAAAGATTTTTGTTTTGCAAAGTTTTAGAACGGAAACTAAAACTTTTTTAGAAAAAAAAAACCTTTTTTTTTTTTTTTTTTTTTTTTTTTTTTCATTTATGTAGCAAAAAATAAATAACCCAGTGGTAATTACCATCAAAAGAAAAGCTCTATCGGGCTCAAAAAATAATAAAAATTTCACATGAATACAGTGTAGCATGACTGCGCAATTGTCATTCAAAGTGGCAGCGCTAAATACTGGCCTGGGCAGGAAGGGGGTAAAAGTGCCCGGTATTGAAGTGGTTAAAACCGCTTTTAAGGTACTTGGTTTATGCAGTGAATTGTAGCCAATCTCTTTTTTTAGGCCGTAGTTTCTGTGAGGATTCGATGACCTTTTTTAACCTCCTCGGACGATTGCAAAAACAAAAAATTAAATAAAAAATGAATTCCCTAAAAATCGAAAGAATTTTTTTTTTTTTTTGCTGATCTTGTCTGACTACTTTGGGGAGATGAAGACATAATTGTCGGTTTATTTGTAGTTTTTTCCCCCAATGGAAGGGGAGTGACGTCTTGTACCCGGGTGACATACACTCTGTACTGAGTGGAGATCTCTCATCTGATTGTCCTCGGAGGAGGACAAACCGTTCGTTCAGTTCAGACCAGTTTGGTGCCGTTTCTTTGTTTTGGGTATTTTTTTTGCAGATTCATAGTAAAGTTGATGATTTTGTCTCCCTCGTGAGTCGCTTGGTCGTGTTTTCACTCAATAAAAGGACATTCCCAGTTTAGTGTTTGTGTACATTCTCGGGATGTACGTATTTACCATCTACCACCATTTATATTTTCTATCTGTTCGCTGCTGGATTGCACCGGTAGACACATCTTCTTATTTTTTGTTTGTTTTGTTTTTTTGGAGTGCTCGACCTTTTGTGTGGGTGGCCTTCCAGGTAAAGGACGACTGTAAAAAGAATATAAGAACCGCGCAAAGTGCCACAGGTATTTTAAATATACATAAACCACATTTTATATTATGGCGACCTGGAATCAAGGTCGCTAAAAAGTCCCATTTAAAAAAAGTGCTCATAACAAACTTCAACGACTTAAACCGTAAAATTCCAAGTCCCAAATAAAGTGCTTGTGCTCAAAAAAATGGATGCGGAATTCCGTACTTAAGTGCTCAAAGAAGGTGCCCCCCCCCCCACATAGGTGTAAATTCGCCCTTCAAAAGGGACTAACTATTGCTATTGTGGTCAAACGCGCATGTGGGGCAGCAGCCCCTGTGGATCCTCTTTAGAGTGGCGTTGTCTGGGATAAGTATTCCTCATGTGGATAGAGATGACAGAAAAAAAACCTTATTGCGCCATACCGTTTTAAAAGTTTATTTCCAAATGTAAAAAGACATAATAATTGAACTCGCACGTAGGGGTGCCTTAGGCCCCTTTCACACTGGGGCGGTTTGCAGGCACTATTGCGCTAAAAATGGCGCCTGCAAACCGACCTGAAAGTGTCGCTGCTTTGTCTCCAATGTGAAAGCCCCGAGGGCTTTCACACTGGAGCGGTGCGCTGGCAGGACGGTAAAAGTCCTGCTAGCAGCATCTTTGGAGCGGTGTGTATACCGCTCCTGCCCATTGAAATCAATGGGATACCGCTGGCAAAGCGCCTCTGCAGAGGTGTTTTTTTTAACCCTTTCTCAGCCGCTACGGGGGGGGGGGGGGGTAAAACCGAATACCGATGGTAAAGCGCTGCTAACAATAGCGTTTTACCCCCCCCCCCCTGCCCCAGTGTGAAAGGGGCCTAAAAGCCTGGCACCCGGTGTGAATAGCAGGTAAGTTCCCAGCAAATCTGCCCATAGGCAATGATAAACCGCCGCCGCGGTTGTTCAATTTCTGGGACCGGAAGTATGTCGCGATGACGCGGATCAACCTCAACGAGTTTCAGCCTGTCAGATGGGCCGTCTTCAGGAAGTTGACTGTAGTCTGCCAGTATAATGGCAGTCAGATGGCGCAGCTGCAGAGGTATGGGATCGTGGCTCGGGGGGGCACCGCTGATGTAAGATCGAAACATTCTAAGGTTTGCTTACTCGCCCCCCCTACCCACCTTCTTTGCTGGGAGGAGATGGTGCCTGGGTTCACACTTGTGCGGATTGGATGTGGGTTTACACCGCATTCCAATTCGCACGACAGGAAATTGTGACGACATTTCGTCGTCAGACTTCTACTGGGCCAGTAGAAGTCTGACGACGAAATGCGCGTAGGGCGGGCTACGGACACCTTGCAGCACCTCTAACAAAGGGAATTTGATATATCTTTTTTTTCTTATGCTCGTTTTTTCATTTGAAATGTGAGTACATATATTTATTAAGCTTTAATAAAAGTTCTCTTTATGGTTTTACGCGATGGGTATCCCTTCTTTCCTTTACATGTAAATATCACACCATAACATGCAAGTAAAGTTTGGGGGACATCCTTGATTGCTACACTGTGGCAGACACTGTGACCGCCTATACCCCCTGCAGGGGAAAGAAAAATCCGGATCTTGGCTCTGTGAGATTTTGGTGAGGAACCTGCAGGATTTTGTTGTAGAAGCAGTGCAAGGCAAGAAACCCTTCTGCATGCAGCTTCCCCCACAGCCTGCCTCTAAATACTTACCTGAACCCGATCCCACCATTACACAGAGCAGAAATTGGACATAGTGTTCTTGACCGCCAGATACAAACTTTGTGCATGCCAGCCATTTTTGTGGGATCACAGAGCCTTTGAAGTTATTTGGAATACCTCAGAGGAGCTTCACAGTTTGTCTGGTTATGCTGGTTTGCTATGACCACTACTACCGTACCGTATACAGCCCTGTTCAATTTTCTGGAGGTTTCCAGGATGACGCTACTTTGCTGAGGGCCAAGTCCTTTCCCTGTGGATCCATTCATCTCCACCACAGTTCCTGACGTCCCATTCCAGCCTCCATCCAGACTCCTGGGAGTTCCGGGATAGCAGGATTTCATAGCCCATTTAGACCCTCTGTAACGGGGGGGGGTCATGGGGTTCTGGTAAGCGCCCAGGCTCTTCATCTATGGTGGTGGACCCATACACCTTGGATTCCATACAATTGCCCATTTATTACCCCTATTCCCTTCTGTCATTTTTAAAGAGACTCTGGAACTGTAGGGGGGTATCTAGTCGCTCTGGGCATTCAGAAACACGAGGCCTATTAGCAGCGCTAGGTAATCTCTATCAGTGTGAAGATTTATTTGAAGATTGTCAGCCAGGACGGTGCAGGGTTTCTAGTTTCGCTGCCGAGGCTGCAGCACTCAATCACCAGCGCAGAACCAGACCCGTCCAATGACGTCAGCGGCAGATGGTGAACTATTCAAAACTTGTTAGGGGGCAGTGGGTGGGGGGGGGGGGTCTCGGTTTACAGCCCCCATTCTTACAGATGTAACCCTTTCCATGCACTCGCCATACAGTTTCCCTGTTCTCCGATTTATTTTTTTAAGTACTTTCTAAGACATTTTGGATGTAGTTAGTAAATGAGATAGATAGATCTATCTATCTCCTGTTTCCCCGAAAATAAGATCTAGCGTGAGTGTCTGTGATGGCTGCAATATAACCCCTACCCCCCCAAATAAGCCCTAGTTGAAGTCCTTCTAGGTCTTATCGGGGTAGGGCTTATTTTTGGGGAAACAGGGTAGGGCTTATATTGCAGCCATCACCGACAATCACGCTAGGTCTTATTTTCGGGGAAACTATATATATATATTCCCCCCCCCCCCTTTCCTTATAGATAAATGCAGGTAACTGCAATGATACATAGAAGTCCAATAAGTCTGTGTGTTCACACCACAATGTGGTGTTTCACTGCTCTTTCAGAACAGTGGCTCCCCCCCCCCTCCAAACCATTGGCTCCTGCTGCTGTCAATCACAGCCTGTAAGAAGAGAGTTGGGTGGGGGGGGGGGGGTTGAGCTGTGCTGTGTGTGTGTCTATAGATGTAGAACAGGCCTCAATATTGATCCCGCACAAGCGGCTTGCTATGGGGCATTAGGCAAGGCGGGAAGAGCCAGGAGTGTTGGCGGGGCACCCCAGAAGAGGAGGATCACGGCTGCTCTGTGCACAACCACAGTGCCGAGCAGGTAAGTATTGCATGTTTATTTTTTTAAAAAAGAAATAGGTTTACAACAGGGGTGGATTTGATTTAAATCATGATTTACTTCACTAGTAAGAAGGCTTGAGTTTAAATCATGGTTTTTTTTAACCACCTCAATACCGGGCACTTTCACCCCCTTCCTACTCAGGCCATTTTCAGCGCTGTCACACTTTGAATGACATTTGCGCGGTCATACAACACTGTAACCATGTGAAATATTTTTTTATCATTTTATTCACACAAATAGAGCTTTCTTTTGGTGGTATTTAATCACTCTTGGGTTTTTTTTTCCTAAAAAAAAAAAAAAGACCAAAAATTTTGAAAAAAGTTTTTCTTAGTTTCTGTCAGTAAATTTTGTAAATAAGTATTTTTTCTGCGGCACTGGTTGGGGCTGATGAGGCGGCACTGGTGGGCGGCACTGATGAGGTGGCACCTGTGGGCACTTAATTGTAATCGGGGCACTGATGTCCTAGCAACACAGCGCACAAGAGCGGTCGTTCTGGAGGGCCGTCATGTGACGTCCACCCAGAACGAGAGCCACGCCGCCATTTGGCGGTAGGAGGTTAAAGGGCAACTGTCATCTCTGTCCCGCAGAGGCTCCTCCCCTGACCCGCTGTTGACTCACCGACTGTCCCATTCACTTTAATGGGACGGCTGGTGATGCGGCAGTGACACAACAAGGTGAGGGACGTGGCGGCAGCAGGAGAGTGGACGCCCGCTAACAGGCGCTGCCATGATGGATCTGAAATGACAGGTGCTCTTTAAATGTAAGGACTTATTCTTGCTGGTAGTTAGAATTTTTAATATTTGCAAACAAAATGAAGGTTTCCTATTTAGAATAAGCAGCTGTCAGCTTAGTAAAACAGCGATATCCGAACCGATTCAATCATACAGTTTGTAGTGTACATAGATTTGGAAAACAATGGGATAAAGGAATATTCCTGAACTTTGTTTTATCTCATGGTTACTGTGAAATTGTGTGAACTGCATCAATGCAGTGCATGTCATCTCAGCTTGCAGAGCTTGGATTCATTGAATGAGTTTACCAAAAATGTAAAATTGCAGAATATAACAGCCTCACGCTACATAACCAAGCTCCATTTCATGCTGAATAAACTAAACTAAATAATGTTTCTTAAATAGAAAACTATCTTTAGATGTATTTTTACTCCTAAAGAATTTTATTAATGTGATTAACCACTTGACGACCGCCTCACGCCGATGTACGTCGGCAAAGCGGCACGGACAGGCAAAATCACGTACATGGTACGTGATTTGCCTTCCGCGGGTGGGGGGTCCGATCGGACCCCCCCTGCCGCCCGAGGCGGTCCCGTTTTGTCCCCCGGCGATCGGAGACGAGGGGGAGGCCATCCGTTCGTGGCCCCCCCCCCTCGCGATCGCCGCCGGCCAATGGGAACACTCCTTTGCTGCTGTATGCTAAACAGCAGCAAAGGAAATGATGTCATCTCCCCTCGGGTCGGTAGTTTCCGTTCCGGCCCGAGGAGAGACGACATGTGAGTGACTGCACCAACACACACACACACACACACAGTAGAACATGCCAGGCACACATTACACCCCGATTCCCCCCCCCCCCCCCCCCCCGATCCCCCCCCCTGTCACAAACTGACACCAGCAGTTTTTTTTTTTTTTTTTTTCTGATTACTGCTAGGTGTCAGTTTGTGACAGTTACTGTGTTAGCACAGTTACTGTTACCCCCCTGTAGGTCTAGGGTACCCCCCTAATAAAGTTTTAACCCCTTGATCACCCCCTGTCACCAGTGTCACTAAGCGATCATTTTTCTGATCGCTGTATTAGTGTCGCTGGTGACGCTAGTTAGTGAGGTAAATATTTAGGTTCGCCGTCAGCGTTTTATAGCGTCAGGGACCCCCATATACTACCTAATAAATGTTTTAACCCCTTGATTGCCCCCTAGTTAACCCTTTCACCACTGGTCACCGTATAACCGTTACGGTTGACGCTGGTTAGTTTGTTTATTTTTTATAGTGTCAGGGCACCCGCCGTTTATTACCGAATAAAGGTTTAGCCCCCTAATCGCCCGGCGGTGATATGCGTCGCCCCAGGCAGCGTCAGATTAGCGCCAGTACCGCTAACACCCACGCACGCACCATACACCTCCCTTAGTGGTATAGTATCTGAACGGATCAATATCTGATCCGATCAGATCTACACTAGCGTCCCCAGCAGTTTAGGGTTCCCAAAAACGCAGTGTTAGCGGGATCAGCCCAGATACCTGCTAGCACCTGCGTTTTGCCCCTCCGCCCGGCCCAGCCCACCCAAGTGCAGTATTGATCGATCACTGTCACTTACAAAACTCTAAACGCATAACTGCAGCGTTCGCAGAGTCGGGCCTGATCCCTGCGATCGCTAACAGTTTTTTTGGTAGCGTTTTGGGGAACTGGCAAGCGCCAGCGGCGTAGTACACCCCGGTCGTAGCCAAACCAGCACTGCAGTAACACTTGGTGACGTGGCGAGTCCCATAAGTGCAGTTCAAGCTGGTGAGGTGGCAAGCACAAGTAGTGTCCCGCTGCCACCAAAAAGACAAACACAGGCCCGTCGTGCCCATAATGCCCTTCCTGCTGCATTCGCCAATCCTAATTGGGAACCCACCGCTTCTGCAGCGCCCGTACTTCCCCCATTCACATCCCCAACCAAATGCAGTTGGCTGCATGAGAGGCATTTTTATGTCCTCCCGAGTACCCCTACCCAACGAACCCCCCAAAAAAGATGTTGTGTCTGCAGCTAGCGCGGATATAGGCGTGACACCCGCTATTATTGTCCCTCCTGTCCTGACAATCCTGGTCTTTGCATTGGTGAATATTTTGAACGCTACCATGCACTAGTTGAGTATTAGCGTAGGGTACAGCATTGCACAGACTAGGACACACTTTCACAGGGTCTCCCAAGATGCCATCGCATTTTGAGAGACCCGAACCTGGAACCGGTTACAGTTATAAAAGTTAGTTACAAAAAAAGTGTAAAAAAAAAAAAAAAAATATATAAAATAAAAAAAAATAGTTGTCGTTTTATTGTTCTCTCTCTCTCTCTCTATTCTCTCTCTCTATTGTTCTGCTCTTTTTTTACTGTATTCTATTCTGCAATGTTTTATTATTGTTATGTTTTATCATGTTTGTTTTTCAGGTATGTAATTATTTATACTTTACTGTTTACTGTGCTTTATTGTTAACCATTTTTTTGTCTTCAGGTACGCCATTCACGACTTTGAGTGGTTATACCAGAATGATGCCTGCAGGTTTAGGTATCATCTTGGTATCATTCTTTTCAGCCAGCGGTCGGCTTTCATGTAAAAGCAATCCTAGCGGCTAATTAGCCTCTAGACTGCTTTTACAAGCCGTGGGAGGGAATGCGCCCCCCCCCCCACCGTCTTTCGTGTTTTTCTCTGGCTCTCCTGTCTCAACAGGGAACCTGAGAATGCAGCCGGTGATTCAGCCAGCTGACCATAGAGCTGATCAGAGACCAGAGTGGCTCCAAACATCTCTATGGCCTAAGAAACCGGAAGCTACGAGCATTTCATGACTTAGATTTCGCCGGATGTAAATAGTGCCATTGGGAAATTGGGGAAGCATTTTATCACACCGATCTTGGTGTGGTCAGATGCTTTGAGGGCAGAGGAGAGATCTAGGGTCTAATAGACCCCAATTTTTTCAAAAAAGAGTACCTGTCACTACCTATTGCTATCATAGGGGATATTTACATTCCCCGAGATAACAATAAAAATGATTAAAAAAAAAAAAATATGAAAGGAACAGTTTAAAAGTAAGATTAAAAAAGCAAAAAAATAATAAAGAAAAAAAAAAGCACCCCTGTCGCCCCCTGCTCTCGCGCTAAGGCGAACGCAAGCGGCGGTCTGTCGTCAAACGTAAACAGCAATTGCACCATGCATGTGAGGTATCACCGCGAAGGTCAGATCGAGTGCAGTAATTTTTCCAGTAGACCTCCTCTGTAAATCTAAAGTGGTAACCTGTAAAGGCTTTTAAAGGCTTTTAAACATGTATTTATTTTGTTGCCACTGCACGTTTGTGCGCAATTTTAAAGCATGTCATGTTTGGTATCCATGTACTCGGCCTAAGATCATCTTTTTTATTTCATCAAACATTTGGGCAATATAGTGTGTTTTAGTGCATTAAAATTTAAAGTGTGTTTTTTCCCCAAAAAATGCGTTTGAAAAATCGCTGCGCAATTACTGTGTGAAAAAAAAAAAATGAAACACCCACCATTTTAATCTGTAGGGCATTTGCTTTAAAAAATATATATAATGTTTGGGGGTTCAAAGTAATTTTTTTGCAAAAAAAAAAATAACTTTTTCATGTAAACAATAAGTGTCAGAAAGGGCTTTGTCTTCAAGTGGTTAGAAGAGTGGGTGATGTGTGACATAAGCTTCTAAATGTTGTGCATAAAATGCCAGGACAGTTCAAAACCCCCCCAAATGACCCCATTTTGGAAAGTAGACACCCCAAGCTATTTGCTGAGAGGCATGTCGAGTCCATGGAATATTTTATATTGCGACACAAGTTGCGGGAAAGAGACACATTTTTTTTTTTTTTTTTTGCACAAAGTTGTCACTAAATGATATATTGCTCAAACATGCCATGGGAATATGTGAAATTACACCCCAAAATACATTCTGCTGCTTCTCCTGAGTACGGGGATACCACATGTGTGAGACTTTTTGGGAGCCTAGCCGCGTACGGGACCCCAAAAACCAAGCACCGCCTTCAGGCTTTCTAAGGGCGTGAATTTTTGATTTCACTCTTCACTGCCTATCACAGTTTCGGAGGCCATGGAATGCCCAGGTGGCACAAAACCCCCCCAAATGACCCCATTTTGGAAAGTAGACACCCCAAGCTATTTGCTGAGAGGTATAGTGAGTATTTTGCAGACCTCACTTTTTGTCACAAAGTTTTGAAAATTGAAAAAAGAAAAAAAAAAAAAAAATGTTTTTTCTTGTCTTTCTTCATTTTCAAAAACAAATGAGAGCTGCAAAATACTCACCATGCCTCTCAGCAAATAGCTTGGGGTGTCTACTTTCCAAAATGGGGTCATTTGGGGGGGGGTTTGTGCCACCTGGGCATTCCATGGCCTCCGAACCTGTGATAGGCAGTGAAGAGTGAAATCAAAAATTTTCACCCTTAGAAATCCTGAAGGCAGTGATTGGTTTTCGGGGTCCCGTACGCGGCTAGGCTCCCAAAAAGTCCCACACATGTGGTATCCCCGTACTCAGGAGAAGCAGCTAAATGTATTTTGGGGTGCAATTCCACATATGCCCATGGCCTGTGTGAGCAATATATCATTTAGTGACAACTTTGTGCAAAAAAAAAAAAAAAAAAGTGTCACTTTCCCGCAACTTGTGTCAAAATATAAAATATTCCATGGACTCAATATGCCTCTCAGCAAATAGCTTGGGGTGTCTACTTTCCAAAATGGGGTCATTTTGGGGGGTTTTGTGCCACCTGGGCATTCCATGGCCTCCGAAACTGTGATAGGCAGTGAAGAGTGAAATCAAAAATTTACACTCTTAGAAATCCTGAAGGCGGTGATTGGTTTTCGGGGCCCCGTACGCGGCTAGGCTCCCAAAAAGTCCCACACATGTGGTATCCCCATACTCAGGAGAAGCAGCTGAATGTATTTTGGGGTGCAATTCCACATAGGCCCATGGCCTGTGTGAGCAATATATCATTTAGTGACAACTTTTTGTAAAAATATATATATATATATATATATATATATATATATATATATATATATATATATATATATATATATATATATATATATTTATATTTTTGTCATTTTTCAATCACTTGGGACAAAAAAATAAATATTCAATGGGTTCAACATGCCTCTCAGCAATTTCCTTGGGGTGTCTACTTTCCAAAATGGGGTCATTTGGGGGGGTTTTGTACTGCCCTGCCATTTTAGCACCTCAAGAAATGACATAGGCAGTCATAAACTAAAAGCTGTGTAAATTACAGAAAATGTACCCTAGTTTGTAGACGCTATAACTTTTGCGCAAACCAATAAATATACGCTTATTGACATTTTTTTTACCAAAGACATGTGGCCGAATACATTTTGGCCTAAATGTATGACTAAAATTTAGTTTATTGGATTTTTTTTATAACAAAAAGTAGAAAATATCATTTTTTTTCAAAATTTTCAGTCTTTTTCCGTTTATAGCGCAAAAAATAAAAACCGCAGAGGTGATCAAATACCATCAAAAGAAAGCTCTATTTGTGCGAAGAAAAGGACGCAAATTTCGTTTGGGTACAGCATTGCATGACCGCGCAATTAGCAGTTAAAGCGACGCAGTGCCAAATTGGAAAAAGACCTCTGGTCCTTAGGCAGCATAATGGTCCGGGGCTCAAGTGGTTAAAAAAAAAAAAAAAAAAGTTTATCATTGATTTTTATCCACCCTGGTTTACAATCACTTTAATGTGAACCGGCACTTGGCTGTATCATCTGTTTATTGCACAGATCCAACTGAGTCCAATAAGGTTGGTTGACCTCAATTTTGTAAGCGAATCTGTAATTGTATAAAGTTTTTGGGACAAAAGTGGGCGGAGACCTGCAAACAACAATCGTCTGCGCTGTCAGACCTATTTACTTTGCAGGACAAAATGACAGGTTCTCTTGATGGCTCACCCCAGTGATCTGATGGGGATATGGGGAGGATGTATGGGTTTGATGCTGTTTTTGTTTTAGATGGACCTGCAGTCTGATTTATCAATGTATCATTATTTGCTCCCATTTTGTCTTATTACATGATGTGTTTATAATAAATCTCAGTAGTCTTGTGCTTTTATGCTTGTTTTCAGGCTCAGTCTGTTTTGGGTCCTTCCATTGACAAGGTAACCGGAACGCTGCTCTACAATGTCTCCACACGTCTCAAGGATGCAAAGAGACTGGACTTCCTGGTGGGCTACATCATCAGCAAGAAGATTGGGACAGATCTACAGCTCAATGGTAGGTACTTCAATTGTAATTGGTGAGGGCGGGGCGGGTTTGGGGGTGGTCCGGAGCTGTAGCATGTAAGCACAATTTGGGGCCTGCATGGCGGCTGGGTTCTTGTAAGCTAGCTTTTTTCCCCCCTCCCCATTTCTCCTTTGGGGGAAGAAAAGTTTTTCTAAACCCAAGCGCAAGCCTTTTTATATATTGCAGATTACCAGGCCTTAGATGGGGTAGAAGCATAGGGGGTCGTTCACGCTAGTGCAGGGACTGCTGTTTGGAAGAACGCTAGTCACAAAGAAAGAAATGTGTTACCTGTGTGCCCCATTCACACTGCAATGCAGTCCGGCGGTGTGGTGCAGTGAGCTGTGATAAAGTACAGTGCCTTGAAAAAGTATTAATACCCCTTGAAATTTTCCACATTTTGCCATGTTACAACTAAATGTATTTTTTTTATTGGGATTTTATGTGATAGACCATTACAAAGTGGCACATAATTGTGAAGTGGAAGGAAAATGGTGCAACATCTTTTACAAATATTTGAAAAGTGTAGAACCACCTTTCACTGCAATTGCAGTTGCAAGTCTTTTTTTGGGGATGTCTCTACCAGCTTTGCACATCTAGAGAGGGACATTTTTGCCCATTCTTCTTTCCAAAATAGCTCAAGCTCTCTCAGATTGGATGGAGAGCGTCTGAACGTCTATTTTCAAGTCTTGCCACAGATTCTCAATTGGATTTAGGTCTAGACTTTGACTGGGCCATTCTAACACATGAATATGCTTTTGATCTAAACCATTCCATTGTAGCTCTGGCTGTGTGTTTGGGGTCGTTGTCCTGCTGGAAGGTGAACCTCCACCCCAGTCTCAAGTCTTTTTTGCAGACTCCAACAGGTTTTCTTCTAAGATTGCCCTGTATTTGGCTCCATTCATCTTCCCATCATCTCTGACCAGCTTCCCTGTCCCTGCTGAAGAAAAGCATCCCCACAACATGATGCTGCCACCACCATGTTTCACGGTGGGGATGGTGTGTTCAGGGTGATGTGCAGTGTTAGTTTTCCTCCACACATAGCATTTTGCTTTTAGGCCAAAAAGTTTAGTTTTGGTCTCATCTGACCAGAGCACCCTCTTCCACAGGTTTGCTGTGTCCTCCACATGGCTTCTCACAAACTGCAGGGGGACTTCTTATGGCTTTCTTTCACCGCTTCCCGCCGATGTACGTCGGCAGAATGGCACAGGTGCGTACCCGTACGTACCTTCGTAATCCCAGGCTAGCGGGCGCATGCTGACGTAGCATGCCTGTGGGTCCCGCGCAGTCTGTCCGCCGGTGGTCCGCGATTGTGACTAGAGGCAGAATAGGGAAATTCCTATGTGGAGAGCACGACTAATAGTTGTCCTGTGGACAGATTCTCCCACCTGAGCTGTGGATCTCTGCAGCTCCTCCAGAGTTACCATGGACCTCTTGGCTCTTCTCTGATGAATTCTCTCCTTGCCCGGCCTGTCAGTTTAGGTGGACGGCCATGTCTTGGTAGGTTTGCAGTTGTGCCCATACTCTTTCCATTTTCGGATGATGGATTGAACAGAGCTCTGTGAGATGTTCAAAGCTTGGGATCTTTTTTTATTTTATAACCTAACCCTGCTTTATACTTCTCCACATTTTTATACCTGACCTGTCTGGTGTGTGTGCATTGGCCTTCATGATGCCGTTTGTTCGTGAAGGTTCAATAACAAACCTCCGAGGGCTTCACAGAACAGCTGTATTTATACTGAGATTACATTACACACGGGTGGACCCCATTTACTAATTAGGCGACTTCTGAAGGCAATTGGTTCCACTAGATTTTAGTTAGGGGTATCCTAGTAAATGGGGCTGAATATAAATGCACACCACTCTTTTTAGATATTTATTTGTAAAAAAAAATTTGAAAATCCATTTTATCATTTTCCCTCCACTTCACAATTATGTGCCACTTTGTGTTGGTCTATCACATAAAATCCCAATAAAATACCTTATTAGTGTCTTGTTTTTCCTGTTTTCTATTTCCCCTTGTGATCCTGTCGGTAACAGACTTCTGTCTTAGGGGTGACCGCACTCGCTGCACTATATCCATGAAGGAGCAGTGTTGTCACTGTAGGATGCTTGTTCCTGGTTTGGACTACAGAACATGCCACCCTCCCCTTATCTGCATAACCTAGGGGGAGGTGTTCTGTAGTTGACAGATGGGAACAGCAGTGCTGGTAACCTTTCTGGGGATTTTAGTGTAGCAGAGGCACTGTGTTGTCAGCTCAGTACAGGAAGTTTGGAACTCCCCTGGATTTCTGGGAGATCAGAAGGTATTTTTCTGTACATGCAGCCTTTTACTTTTACAGTTATGTCCTACCAATTGTTTTTTTTTTTTTTAACAGAGCCGGGAAAGCAGAGGTTTTTAGGCCTGTTTCCCACAGGTGCGAACAGCAAGCTTTGACAAAGCACTTTCAGCGAGCTTTGATGATTTTAAAGTTCCATTCAGCACCAGTTTGTAAATGTTGAAAACAGATCCTAATGGGAGTGCTGATGGCCACTTTAAGCAAGCTGCTAGCAGGCTTTGATCAAGCTTTAAGAGGTTGCAAAGCCTGCTAGCAGCTTGTTTAAAGTGACTATGAGCACCCCCATGGGCTCTGTGTTCAATATTTACAAACTGGAGATGGATGGTACTTTTAAAAGCTTCAACAAAGCTTGCTGTTGTACATGCTGTTGCCCATGTGAAACAGGCCTAATTCTTCCCCATTCGGTCCAAAACTATAACAATTTAGCTGCACATAAACTTTACCATGTTACCACAGCTCCAGGATTCAGGCACAGGTCAGGCATTTTAACTACTTCAGCCCCAGAAGATTTGGCTGCTGAATGACCGAGCCATTTTTTGCGATTCGGCACAGCGTCTCTTTAACTGACAATTGCGCGGTCATGCGACGTTGCACCCAGATAAAAATTCATGTCCTTTTTTTCCCCCACAAATAGAGCTTTTTTTTTGGTGGTATTTGATCGCCTCTGCAGTTTTATTTTTTGCGCTATAAACAAAAATTTTGAAAAAAACACTCTTGTACTTTTTGCTATAATAAATATCCCCCATTGCTTTAAAAAAAAAAAAAATTTCTCAGTTTAGGCTAAGTATTCTTCTACATATTTTTGGTAAAAAAAAATCGCAATACGCCTATATTGATTGGTTTGCCCAAAATTAATAGCGTCTACAAAATAGGGGATAGATTTATAGCATTTTTATTTATTTTTTTTTGTCGGGACTGCGACATTATGGCGGACACTTGACACATTTTGGGGACCATTGGCATTTATACAGCGATCAGTGCCATAAAAATGCATTGATTACTGTATAAATGTCACTGACAGGGAAGGGGGATAACACTAGGGGGCGATCAAGGGGTTAACTGTGTTCCCTGTATGTGTTTCCAACTGTAGGGGGAGGGGACTGACCTAGAGGAAATGACAGATCGTGGTTCCTAGCTATTAGAAACACACAATCTGTCTCCTCACAGAACAGGGATTTGTGTGTTTACACACACACAGACACACACGTCCCTGTTCTGCCTTTCGTGCCTGCGATCGCTCATGGCCGGTGGTCATCGTGACCGTCTGCCACGAGCATCTCCGCCTGCTATCCCGATCCCGCGAGCCAACGTACAGCTACGACGGTTCACGCCGACCTGCCGTGATATGACGGCGGCTGGTCGGCAAGCGGTTGACAAAGGCAGAACTTGGAACACTTGAGGGATGTACTTGGAGCCTGAATATGGTTGGCTTCATCCTTCAAGGCAAAGCGGCCATATTGGGGATATCGGGGAAATGTTCTGACCACCCGTAGGTTATCATTACTGTATATGTGGAGCTTTTCATGGCCTTGCAAGGTCTGCTTTGCTCACCTGACAACTTTTATATAATTGTAGAGGTTGGGTGGGGGGTGGGGGTGGGGTTCGTTGGTTATGAATGACTCAGGTTGCTACCACCGTGGGAGAACAATCGCAGTCTGCATTGGTATTCCAACCTGACTACTTATGTCTGTTGGCTGGTTTCCTCTTATTGACTGGCATTCTTTAATTTCATAACACCGTTCTTAATGTGACCCACGCCATAATGCTGTATAGATCCGGCCCATGTGTTCAATTACTTCTCTCAGGTTCACCTCAGGATACGTACAAGTTCTTGCCTGCACTCCCTCTGGGGTCTTAAGCAGTTTTTTTTTTTTTTATTAAACCACTAATGTGTTAAAAATTAAATTAGCTCCACAGAGGATCACAGCGTGCGTACATTGACTTTCCCTGTGCTGTTAATTTGATTATCCTCCGGTCCCCTTTGGCTATACAGAGAGCAGGCGATTTTACTTTTTTCTCTTTCTTCTTTTTATCCAGCCGCCTTGGATTATGTAAAAGGCCACCCCGTGGACCCCATTGATGTGGCCAATTTTGAAAAAGAATGTGGAGTGGGAGCAGTTGTGACGCCAGAAGAAATAGAAGAAGCTGTAAGTATTGCATTCTCTCCTCTATCATATTTTGCAGATGCCGAGCTTGTTTAAAGTGCACCTGTCAGGAGAGAATTACGCAGACCACTGTTGATGATCTTGCCTTTTGGGAATGTTCGCTTCCTGGTCATATTTTTTGCTTTAATGCTTCGAGTCACTGACCTGGAACAAGTAAAAGGATAAGGAATTCTGGCACTCATTTACAGCATGCTTGTTCTGAGCCTGTGACTCACAAGCGTGTAAATCAGACACAGCCACTGTAACTTGTATCTTCAGGCGGTGGTAAGCAATGGCAGCCCCCCTGTATTTTGTTCATGACAGGTGCACTTTAAAGTGGTTGTAATCCCCTTTACAACCAGTTTTTGCTACAGGTAAGCCTATAATAAGGCTTACCTATAGCTACCCCAGATATCACCTAAACCTGCACGGGAGTGCTGTCATCGCGGCTCCAGCCAATCACAGCGCCGGAGCCTGTGATAACCGGAAGTATCTCCGGGAGCGATGACGCCGGAGCGGGGTAAGAGGACCGCTGCGGGGGCTTCGATCTAAGGTAAGTAAAGTAATTCATAATGAGCTAGTATGCTATGCTTATTATGCCTCTTGTCTTGCAGGTTTTTGTGTGGGTTTACAACCACTTTGAAGTGAACTTGTGCTGTGCGGATGCAAAGCAACCGCTTCAGTTTAAAGAGACAATGTCACTAGCAAAGTGGCTCTCGAAAGCTCCCCTGCCTAGGTTGCAGCTGCTGCTGAAATGCCTAGTGAACGGTCCTAGATAAGAGCAGTGATGTCAATCCCTCGGTTAAGTGATGGTGTTCAGGCCCTGCAATTGGCTGCTGGGGCTAAGCGCTGTATCATATAAGTAGGTCACGTTGCCTCCATATCTGGAAGCACCAGAAATTTTGTGGCAGGGGAGCAAGAAATGTGATTGATTTGGCAGGGGGGAGGGGTCTTTCCACAGCCACTTTCACTTTGTCCAGAATAGGCAACGTGACCACATTGCTTTAAATCTTAGGTTGATGGTATATGGCAGTTGTCTCCAAACTGGCTCAGCGGCTGGATGCGGGCGGCCCTTTGCCTTTTATCACGCCCTTGGGGCACTATTCCTTCCCCACTGACGCCATTGATTGGGGCACTAGTCCTCCCCTCCCCACTGACTCCATTGATTGGGGCACTAGTCCTCCCCTCCCCACTGACGCCATTGATTGGGGCACTAGTCCTCTCCTCCCCACTGACGCCATTGATTGGGGCACTAGTCCTCTCCTCCCCACTGATGCCATTGATTGGGGCACTAGTCCTCCTCCGCTCCCCATTGACACTATTGATTGGGGCACTAGTCCTCCTCCGCTCCCCATTGACACTATTGATTGGGGCACTAGTCCTCCTCCGCTCCCCACTGACGCTATTGATTGGGGCACTAGTCCTCCTCCGCTTCCCACTGATGCCATTGATTGGGGCACTAGTCCTCCTCCGCTCCCCACTGACGCCATTGATTGGGGCACTAGTCCTCCTCCGCTCCCCACTGACGCCATTGATTGGGGCACTAGTCCTCCTCCGCTCCCCACTGACGCTATTGATTAGGGCACTAGTCCTCCTCCGCTCCCCACTGACGCCATTGATTGGGGCACTAGTCCTCCTCCGCTCCCCACTGACGCCATTGATTGGGGCACTAGTCCTCCCCTCCCCGCTGACGCAATTGATTGAGGCACTAGTCCTCCCCTCCCCACTGACGCCATTGATTGGGGCACTAGTCCTCCTCCCCTCCCCACTGACGCCATTGATTGGGGCACTGTTTTCTACTTCCAGAGGCCACAGTCTGGCCCCTCTAAGGTCTGGAGGATAGTAAGCTGGCCCTTTTTAGTTTGGAGGCTCCTGGTATATGGGTTGGTCTGAAACCAACACAGTTGCAACATTTCTGATTATTTACATACAATGCATCAAGTTGCTTTTTAACTTGATGCACAGCAATCCCTAATTCAATGTATTAGAATAGCACAAGAGGTATACTGTTGGCATCAAACTGCAGACAGGGCTGATGTGTTGTCATGCATTTTCCTGGTTTGATATAATAGATCATGTTATTTCCTTCTGAACCTGCAGTGAACCTGTGAACAAAAAAAAAGTTCATTCATATAACTTGTTTATGCTTTTGTATTTAACCAACACCCAGTAGTCATTCATTTAGGGTGGATAATGAGGGCGCTGGCCATGCCAGCCGTAGACTTCTTGTTGTTCTTCACCCGCTAAGTCAATGTGACTTCCAGTGTCTCCCAGTTATTAGTGCTTACAATTGTTTGTATTTTGCTCCAGGTTGAAGCCGTCATCCAGAAGTACAAAGAGCAGCTTTTAGAGGAGAGATATCGCTTTAACATGGGCTTGTTGATGGGTGAGTTTCTGCTACGTGGCACAGCTGTGGTGCTGTAACATTCATTTTCTGCATTTCTAAGCATTGTGAATAAACGGTAAACTCCTTTTTTAGTCTGCAAAAGTGCTTTTTAAGTGGTTTTGCACAGAGCAGCCCGATCCTCCTGTTCTGGGGTCCCCTGCTGGCACTCCTGGCTCCTCCCTCCTGCCAAGTTGCTTGCTCTAAGGCATTTATGCATGCTCGCTCTCTAACTGGCTCTGCGTGTCCATTGACACACAGTGCAGCTTGGCCCTGCCCCCTGCTCTTGCTGTGATTGACAGCAGCAGGATCCAATGGCTCCCACTGCTGCATCTGTCTGAGGGGAGAGAGCTGCTGCTCTCGTGCACATCACTGGATCGAGTTTGAGTTCAGGTAAGTATTTAGGGGGCAAGGGAGAAACTGCATGCAGAAGGTTTTTAATGCAGGGAACTTTAAAGTAGTTCTAAAGGCTACACTTCTGTACTTATACGGTATTTACAGCATTAAGGTGAAAAAAATTCCCAGTCCTACATACTTACCTGCTGCCCATGTCATGGCTGTTGGGTCCAAGATCCATTAGCGCTGCTCCCTTAACATCCTGGATCCACAGCAGACACTGAGGGCAGCAGTGCAATGGGCTTCTGTTGCCATCAGTCAAACTGCTGGGAGGATGGTGCAACGGTGTAACTTACTGATCCTTTGTCTTTCTATGGATGCATACAGCTCAGAGCAAGGGGCACACACAGGTGCACATGAGTAGCTCAAACTCCACCTGCAAATGGAGTGCTTGGGACCCCTGGCTACAGGAGCAAAGGGACATTTCAGAAGAGGACCACACATAATAGCTCCGGACCTCTTCTTTTGGGTGGGGGAAAAAAAGGGGGTTAGTATCACTTTAACAACTTTGTATTTTCTCTCCAGGGCAAAGGACAAGTTCTCTTGATGGGGCCCTGATTCTTGACTCCTGCTCTCGTAGCACATTATTGTTGTTGGGCCAGGTGATGGGTCACAAGTCGTAGTTTTTAAAACAAATGTATATACTAGTGCCCCCCCTTTGCACTGTCATTAAATTGTTAAATAAAATTACCAACCATGAGTGTTTTTTGTGGTGTTCTCAGCATCTTTGTCAGTAGAGCATGCACCGACCCAAAGGTAGATTTATTTTAGATATAATCGAGATACTATTGGTACTAATTAATTTAAAGTATAAGTTCTACTTTAGTAGATAAGTAGATTTAGTAGCGAAGTTCTACTTAATGTTACACCAATATTTAGGGTGTGACATGTTACCAAATGAGGAGACCCCACACTTCCCCAGAGTCCCCGTTGTGATAGCGAGCGGGGGATCTTCTCCTCGCATCCACTGTCATAATTTTAAAACCCTGTGTCTGTGCAGGGCTCCGCCCACCCGGCTGTGTCGTCCGTTCAGAGTTCTGTGAATGGCAGAACTACAACTGCCATCAGCCGACTCAGCTGACAGCTTGTAGTTCTCAATGAACTACCAGAGCGCTGTTGAATGCTCTAGGTAGGTAGTTGAATCTTCCTGTGATTCAGTAACTGTACAGGCAGACGGCTACACTGTAAGTCTGCAAGAGCCTGAGATTGCACCTGATCGTATCTCAAGTAAGGGAAGCCTTGCAGTTTCAAAGACTGCACCTTGCGAATTGTCCCAGAAGATTGGGGGAAGGAGGGGCTCCGGCTCAGGTCACCGTGGAGCATCTGGCCGAAAGTAGAAGCAGGTACCTGCGCGCCCCCCCCCCCCCCCCCCCCCCCCCCCCCCTCAAAAGGAAGGCTGCAGTTCGAGGGTGAAGTTCCGCTTTATCTCTATACATATGGCTTTAATGGAGATACTTGACACATGCCTTTAGTCCATTATACTCAATGGCAGATTTATAAAGCTGAACTCCATGCAGCTGTGTATTCATTAATATATTCTTTAAATGTATGTTTTATTTGAAATGCAAGCACTGTCAGCACATGCATTTTGACCCATTATCTTGCAGCCTCCTAAACAGCATCGCCAAGACTGGTGCAGGGAGGGATAGCACAGGCAGCCAATCGGCTGTGCCGCAGTGCTAACAAGTGGGCAGAAAGATGAGCTTCATCAGTCTGCTGCTTTTTTTTCCTTTTTGCTGCTCAGTCACGGGTTGGGAAAAGAGCTGTAAGTGGTGTTGACCTGCAGCAGATAAAAATCTGGCCCTGCTAGACAGGGCTGTGTTATGTGCCAGAGCTGTTTAACTCTCAGACTTGGATGGGCAGAAACCCAATTTCTTCGACATTCAAGGTGGCCCCTTGGTCTTTGTCAGAGACGGAAGGGCAGTCATAGCAACCAGATGCTGTTTTGTACCCGGTACATCATGATCTCTTCTCTGTTATCGTTCCTTCGAATACTTGTGTGCATGTGATACACGTCCCCCCCCCCCCCCCCCCCCGTGAATAAATAGGCCAAGTCATGTATATCTTGGTTTAGCGTACAAAACTGTCAGCACTGTTTATTTTTGGTTGTTCAATGAAGATTCTGTTTTTCCCGCATCTGTGCAGGGGAAGCGAGGAACAGACTGAAGTGGGCAGATGGAAAAATCATCAAGAATGAAGTGGACATGCAGGTATTTATTTTTCATTTTAAACCCTAATTTCCACATGTCTGTTTTTCATAGTATACAGGTTATGATGTACACTGCAGGTATATTGAATATGTATGTCATACACACTGATCATGATGCTTGGAATGAGAGTGATGAAGATAACTGAAGGACCTGAAGCAGTAATCGCATCTGTTTTAATGTAGATTTACTTTTTGTATCTGTTTTAAAGGGATCTCGTCCCCTTTTCAGTTATAAAAAGCCTCTTCAATTATCCTTCCTAAAGGACTTTTATCTTTTTAGTAATATGACTGCTTGGTCCCATCTTCTCCTCAAAACAGTTGGGTACAGAGACTGCAGAGGATGCTTGGCAGCTTCCACCGAAGTCGCAGTCCAATCACAGTGGAGAAGGCTGGGCTGTGGAAGAGCCACTGTCAATTAGAACATTCTTACTTGCCCAGTCAGGCTCCCAGCTATCGAAGACAGGCCAAACAGTATGCAATTTCAGAGTTGATAGGGGGGGGAATCCCTTCCGCTGCACTATTGTATTCTGACAGTGGGAGGTTTCCCAGCTGTCAGAATACAATGATCACTGCTGGTGGCTGTAGTCTGGGGAAAAAAAAATGTCTGGTTGTACTGAAGTTCAACGATGGGCTTCTCTACAACCAGCCTGCCCATAGATTAAAATTCAATTTCGATCAGTCTATGCCCAGCTTAGAGAGATTCAGAGCTAAAATATTATTTTTTTTATGGTTCACATATGCAGGAGACAGGTGCTGTTGCATAACAGCAAAACTTTTTTTATATATATATATATATATATATATATATATATATATATATATATATATATATATATATATATATATATTTTGATAGAGTGGAGATGGATTAGAACCAGTCAGGTTTTTATTGCTGTCTGTGCCCCGTTAAGGAGATTCGCTCTGTTTGTCCTGCTGATCACTGAAAGTGAGGGGGAAAGGCTTTTTTTTAGTTTGTCACCAGAACAGGAATAGAGGGTAAATCTTCCAATGGTGACAACTAGGGATTCCCTCACTTTGGAGGGATTGCCCCTTGCTTCCTGTTTGACAGGAAGTGAAAGGAAATCTCGCTAATGGGGCACAAATGGCAAAAAAACATGGGAGTTGTAACCCTCCCTTCATCTATCCAAAATTAGGGGGGGGTGCCTTGAGTTCTCCTTTTAGGTAGAACTATAGGCAAAACTTTTTTTTTTTTTTTTTTGCATAGAGCAAGGAAGGATTATAACCCCTGTAATATATGTTTCCATCATCATTGAAAGTAAAAGAAAAGCCCATATTGTGTCGTCCAGTGAATAAAGCTGGAAAATTTCCATGGGGACGCTAGGTTTGGTGACCTGC
>JBBDGP010005468.1:0-33335 GCA_037952835.1 Lithobates septentrionalis
TAATATTGTGTGTCCTCAATAGTGTAGCAGCCAGGAAAGCCCCTTTTTGTATTTATGTTATGGATTCTTCTGTGCCACTATCCACCCCCCCCCCCCCTTTTCCCCTTGCCCCCCTCTTGCTGAGAGGACACAGCGGGGTCAGACGCCCCCTGATCGCTGCTGCCTCAGACGCTTTGAATAGACTCCTCTGCTGAGTCTCATGACAAAACAGTCAGTGTTATCTGCAGGCTGCCTGCTCGGGGAGATGGGGCCAGCCCATGTGACGCTGGTGGCAGCTGTTCTAGGCTCAGTGTCAGCTTGTTTTCACAAGGCAAGTGTGCTGTTGCTTTGTTAGATAAGCCCAGGCGCTCTGGAGGAGCATTATGCTGTGTCCCGGAGCCTTTATCCGCAAAGCGTGCGATTCAGCCCGTCGACTCGGCGGAAACTGAGCCAAAAATAAGAGGGGGAAGAGCCGACGCCAACCTTTTTTTGTAGTAAGCAGACTTCTCCGTCTCTTTGCTCCGCACCGTATGTTTAAATCTTTTGTCTTTTTTTGTCTTTGTCGTGTCCGTGTAAAGCCTTTTGGGGAAATTGCACAAGGCCATGTGAACTGTGGGTGCTTTTAGGAAAGCATGGGGGGGGGGGGGGGGGGGGTTATTTGTGGAGCGGGGCAGAAATGGCTGTCTATTGCTGTGGTTTTGTTATTTTTTTTTTAGTTGGGTTCATAAGTTCCTGGAAAGAAGTGAATAGCTGCCCCAATTCAGAACATGCGCCCTGCAAGTCTTGTATGCGTGGTTTTAAAGGAGGGTGGGTGGGATGCTGAAAGCATATTGGGGTAGATTTGACTCCACAGCCCCATCACCGTTGGCATCACTGGGATTAGAGCGGTGACGGCTGCAAATGCCCACAAATCTATCTCGAATCCTGCACGATGCAGTGAGGTTTACGGTGGATTGTCGCAGGATTCAGCGTGCATCTTGATAAATCCCTACAGTGTACAGTAACGATCTGTTTGCCTGATGGTAGCATCGATCAGTCTCATTAATGTACTGCCCCCCCCCCTTTTCCTGTCCTATTATCCCCCCTACCTCCAGGTTTTGCAATATGAATCTTTCCGAATTGCTTGTGTCTGATGGCAAGGGGGTGTTTATGCAAAGTTTGGGTGTCAATGGGTCAGATCATTTAGTGCAAGGCCAGGCAATCCTCCTTGGACTGGTTACCGGACCCCACAGAAGTCTTCTGACAAGAAAATGGATGCTGTGGAAGGATGCCTAAGGATTCTATGTTGCATAAAATAAGGATAATTGGACATGCAAACCTTCTTCAGCATGTTGGAAACCTCCTGTATTAGAAGTGGTCTAACGCTCATTGTCGCCCCAGTGAACGGTCGCATCTCTTATCAGACAGTGCATGCAGGGCCGGGCCAAGGGGTAGCCAGGGGAGGGCATTTTTAATAGGGGGAGGCCCAAAAAGGGCAGGACCTGCAACCTAAGGTAGGCCATGCATTGAACCTCTTTCCCAAGTCATCCTCCAGGAACGTCGCACGAGCTTACCATCCTGGAGGATTCCTGGAAAAGGAGTTAACAAGTAACTTGTGTGGTGGTTTTTGTTTTGATTTTCTTTTTTTTTATTTTTTTTATTTTTTTTTCCCTTCAACCAGCGGGTTGACGGAAAAAAAATAATTACCTGATTCGGTTGTACAGAAGTTCATCAGTAGATAGACTTCTGTATGACCAACTTGTCTCCATACATGGATCGAAATTTTACTGATCCATGTATGGCCGCCCTGAGGTTTGGCCTTTTTTCACCTTTTTGGTGCTAAAGGATCTTGTCCTGGCACTGGATATACCCGTTGCCAAGCCAAGGGGTAGACCAAGGAGATGGCTGTCTTTGAGTGCCTTTTGAGTGCACCTGGAAACTAGCCTGCTGAGGTAGTTTACAGCTCATGGTGGGGTGCTTTCCCCTCGGGTGCTAAAGAACCTTGTCCCAGGCTGCCCTGCACTCATACTAAATGCAACAGCAATCTAGCCCTAGCGGAACCCAACCCGGTGGGTTTAAACCAGCATATTAAACCTCCAGAAAATTTTTTTTTTTTTTTTCCACTGGACAGTTTGCTGCATTCCTGCCCACTTATAAACGAAAAGAATCACTGCTACTACCCATACACCACATAGATGGCAGAGCTCCCAGGTGCTCGATCCACATTCGCGGGCTGAGTAGAGTAATGTAGAAAAAAATGATCCGCACTTCGGTATTTGCTCTTAAAATTTCTTCATTTTATTGAATAGACACAGTGAATAAATGCAGATTGTCAGTTGACGTGTTTCAGCCTATAAGGCCTTAGTCATAACCGTTTTATGACTAAGGCCTTATAGGCTGAAACGCATCAACTGACTTAATCTGCGTTTGTTCACTGTGGCTATTCAATAAAATGAAGAAATTTTAAGAGCAAATACCGAAGTGCGGATCATTTTTTTTTTTTTTCTACATTCCTGCCCACTTGCTGCATATATATCTGGGTGTACATAAGCCAGTAATATATCTTGTCACAGTTATTAAAATCTTCTGGGCAGGTAGGTCTTTGAGTGTCCGTTTTAAGAATTATAAATTCATGCAAGGGTGTGCCTGTTTAGTGGAGGACTGCACCCTTTTTGGTTTAACGGTATAGGTGGTATTACTGGCTTGCATAAGATGGATGTCATGGATGGAAGATCCACCTCTTTAAAGTAACGGTAAACCCTATAGATGATGGGGTGCTCAGTGTGCTGTTTATGATAAACAATTTGTCTTCCCCCCCCCCCATCTCAGTGCTGCTGACCTTCTCCAGCCTCTTTCAGTCACTTCTTGTCTACATGCATCCTTGGCTGCACATCATTGCTCTGGACTGGCTTCCTGATAAGTGACAACAGCGGACCATGCCTGTTCAATGTGTGTCAGCACAACCGCTTGTAATCTCCACCAGGGGGCGCATGTGACAGCGTGGCAATGCAGGAGCACAATTGGGAGACCAGGACAGGGCACTGTCGCCTTATAACAGGAAGTGTCTGAACCAAGGACCTTTGTGGCAGGATCGCCTGGGATTATTTTAATGAAAGCTTGCCTTATGCTTTAAAGTTTTTGGATGATCTTTTTAGTGACTGGGTTTGAGCTACTTCACAACAAGACTTTTTGTGGATTTCCACAAAATGTTTTTTTTTTTTCTTTCCTGGATTACCCGACTCCTGCAGTCTTTTCCTTACACACAATATTGCACACTTTGGGGGAGATTTACTAAAACTGGTGAAGCTGTGCATAGTAACCATTTGGCTTCTGGCTTTTAGCCCTTTGTTCAGGCTGGTTTCACACTATTGCGAATTGGAATGCAGATTCCCCCCCATCCAATTCGCAATAGCAGGAGATTTTGACCGGCTCTCTCTGAGCCACATATCTCCGCTGCGGCTCCGGTGCGAATTTGCACAGGAGCCCCATGCGTCTTTTTGTCTGTTTCAAGTCCGAATTCAGTCAAAAATTCGGGCTGAAATCGGACCTGAAACGGTGAACAGGGACGCACCGGCCCCCTGCTATGAGCCGCATGCAAAGATAGTGTGAACCCAGCCTTACATTGAACACGGCTTGGAAATCGTGCATAAGTTCATCTGATCTCGCACGATTTAAGAGCAGCATTTCAGTCTGACTTCGGGGGCAACTTGAAAGATATTTGTTCGGGTTCCTGCACAGATGTCTTTTTTTGAAATTGCTCCCCAAAGTCGCCAAAAGTAGTGCAGGGACTACTGTTGAAAATCAGTACGGCGTCGCACCGATTGGGATGCTCCTATTGCCGGCAATAGGCTCCAATTTGACATGCGATTTGACCTATCAAATCACGCCGACGTGAACCTGGGGGCTTGTTGTCCAAAGCTTCATTGAACAAGCTGAAATTTGGAATCTGGTTACCATGCACAGCTGCACCAGATTTTGTGTGCACCAGTTTTAGGAAATCTCCCCTTTGTGTCCCTCCTAGTTTTTATCCAGCTGCTCTTCCTCTCCATGCTTTCCATTATCACCCACAGCCAGAAGACCTGCCATAGTCTCAGAAGGGATCGCTCATCTATTTTTTTTTTTTTTTTTTTTTTTTTTCCTTCTCTCTCCTTAAACCCAAGGTGACATAGACAGAGATTGTCTGATCAACACACAGTAGGACCTCCTGGAGCAGGCGGCTGGGAGGCATTTTAGCCTCTGGGAAATTCTTCTGCCTCTTTTGTTACTTGCTTTTCAATGATTAGATGGATCTTCTAAGCTGGAAGCCCTTCCTCGCTCACTCTCCTCGTCACAGGCGGGGAAGAGGCAATAATGCCTGTTGGGTCTGTGTTGGGAGTGCATTGTAGGTCTTCTGGATGCCACTCTGTGCTGGCCTGATTTCTTACTGCTTCATTTATTGGCCTGAATATTTTTTTTTTTTTTTTTTTTTTTTTTTTACGGCTTCCCAGTGAGCATGGGCATTTTTTTTTTTTTTTTTTTCTTGTGCATGTTCAGGCTTTAGCATTTTTGTTTTGGTCAATGGAAAGCTAATTACTAAGAGGAGAAGAGGCAATAAATTGCACATATGCACGTTTTTAGGCACTTCCATGGACATCTAAACAAAGGGTCCAATTTGTGATTCCTCCAAAAAAGCTCTTGTACTTTTCAAGTGACATGGGTACCATTTGAGTTTAAGAATCTTGACGTTTAGCGTTTGAAGCACTTTGAGAAACGCACAATTCAAATCGATCAGGCAGGAATGTGGTCTTGCGCTTGAGCATAAGCCGTGTCAGGCTATTTTGACGAATTTCTCCTGTTTTCAAGCTACAGGCAGTTGTTTCAGCCATGTAAAAGACAGTATAGTCTGCGACAAGGCATGACCCTTGGTTTTTTTTTTCCTTGATGGTTGTGTGGTACATTTTTTTTTTTTTTTTTCTTTTTTTTTCTGTTCTCTTGAGCCATGGCCCCTATGTCAGTTTCTTCCCATACGCTCTGCTGTTTTGCCATGTTTCTTGTAATGGTCATTACTGGGTTCATAGAAGTCCTTGTGGGCCCTCACAAGGCAGATAAAGGTCTCTACATCCAGCATTGACGCCCCCTGAAGCCTTCATTTTGAAGGTTGCTAGGACTAGAAGGTTCTCGGGTGCAAAAAAATGCTTGTGTTGCATATTTTCAGGCGCTCCCAATGAAGTTTAAGTAGCCAAAAAAAACATGATTCTGCACAAAAAGGTGCTTGACAAGCAACAGCACAACCCTCCGGTGTTAATGGGCACCATTGAATATAACCTGAAGCTTTATGTTGAGCGTTGTCATGCTTCAGAAAAAGCGATGCAAATTGGTCAGGTGTGGATGGAGGGCTTGGAGAATTAAACTTTACTGAGCTGTTGAGGATGTTCCTTATGATAAGTTGGGTAAAAAAACCTCTATCTGGATGATGGCATTGGTTCTAACCAGAGTACAATAATCAAATGGCTGATTGGACAGTAGATTTTTGTTAGCAGGGCATATGGAGGAGTCCACCGATGTGCTCCATTGTCTGACAAAATGAGTCCTCAGAGGCAGGGAAAAGATGAACAGGATGCCATTCATGTGCAATGGACGATGAGCGCGGCCAGCTTTTTGAGGTTTTGTAGGAATTATTGCTAATGGCAGTCCTTGAGCGGGTGCTTAAGACTTCATTCCAGTGTGGCTTTGAGTACTTTCAGGCTGTTCATGGAAGACCTCTAGTAATACAGTGATGAGCACCAATCTCTGGGAAATCTCAATCTGTGTGGGTTTTGTTGCTCTTGTGGGTGTCGCTGGGCCATCCATTCATCACAGAACAAGCATGGTGTCTGGGAGAATTCAGAACCCACAATTTTATAGTGGTGGTTTGTTTTTGTTTTTTTGTTGTTTTTTCTCCTCTCTCCCTCTAACATATTTCATTCTGTTCAGTCACACCTGAAATGTATATTTCCACCACCTATGTGCACTGTCTGTGCTGTGTTGCCGGTCGTTAGACTGTGAATGAGAATCCATGCACTGTTGCAGTCTTGCCCGTGTTTCTCTTTCCTGAATGCCTCTCATCCAGCTTCAAATGCCTGAAACACGTTAGCACTGTGCGATGCAGCAGACTAACTACCACTCTAAGCTTGCTAACCTGGCGTACAGTGCACTGTGGGAAGAATAAAAAATAGGTGTGTGTGTGTGTAATCTAAGATCAGTTGACAATGTCCAGTTGCTCTAAGAGCAGTTATGCCCCGTACACGCGATCAGACTTTCCGCCAACAAAACCGTGGATTTTTGTTCGAAGGATGTTGGCTCAAACTTGTCTTGCATACACGCGGTCACACAAATGTTGGCCAACAATTACGAACGTGGGAACATGGTGACGTACGACGAGCTGAGAAAAAGGAAGTTCAATAGCCAGTGCGGCTCCTTCTGCTTGATTCCGAGCATGCGTGAACTTTTGTGAGCCGGCCTTGTGTACACGATCGGAAATTCCGACAAAGTTTTGTTGCTGGAAAATTTGAGAACCTGCTAGCCAACATTTGTTGGCAGAAAATTTGAGAACCTGTTAGCCAACATTTGTTGGCGGAAAGTCCGTCAACAAATGTTCGATGGAGCATACACACGGTCGGCCTTTCAGCCAACAAGCTCACATGCAACATTTGTTGTCGGAAAATCTGATCGTGTGTACGGGGCATTAGACTTACAATGTCCGGTATATTGTTCCTAAAAGGGTGAGGGGGGTGCAGAAATTGCTGAGCATTGTTCTTTGTGCTGACTGGCCCGCTCTATCGACTGCGTAATCTGGCGGTCTATGGCTGCACTGAGATGCTTCCCAGTCTGGTATTTGCATTGCGGGGTGGGCTGACCTCGTGTTCAGTTCACAGCTTGAGTGAAATGTCACTCCGCTGCTTCCTGTCCCGTGTTGGCCGTGTGAGTCCTCGTACAAATGTCAACAAACAATATTGGGCTGTGCATCCATTAACATTCCCGTTACTGACACCAGAAAACTAATTTGCTTCCTGGTATCAAAGGTCACCTGATAACCACTTTACTAGGGAAATATTAACACAAAAAAGGCAATTTTCTACATTTTTATTTCATGTATGTAACGCTGACAGATCCGGCAGCACTTTACATGTTGCAGCTTGAGCATTGATTGACAAGGTGAAGTGTTTTGACAGAAAGTGAAAGCAGAAAGTTTGATTTTCTCAGTCTCCTTGATGTTCAATTCCCCTTTGCTGACTTTTAATCCCCGTGACCTTCCTCCTAGGTTGGGATTTTTTTCTGGCTGTCCCAGGATTTCACACAATGGGGCTCTCTGGCTAGGGAAGGGTTTAGTTCGAGGATAAAGCGTGGAAGGGTTTGGTCTCTGGCGAACGTGTAGGAAGGGTTTGGTCTCTGGCGAATGTGTAGGAAGGGTTTGGTCTCTGGCGACCATGTAGGAAGGGTTTGGTCTCTGGCGACCGTGTAGGAAGGGTTTGGTCTCTGGCGACCGTGTAGGAAGGGTTTGGTCTCTGGCGACCGTGTAGGAAGGGTTTGGTCTCTGGCGAACGTGTAGGAAGGGTTTGGTCTCTGGCGAACGTGCAGGAAGGGTTTGGTCTCTGGCGAACGTGTAGGAAGGGTTTGGTCTCTGGCGAACGTGTAGGAAGGGTTTGGTCTCTGGCGAACGTGTAGGAAGGGTTTGGTCTCTGGCGAACGTGTAGGAAGGGTTTGGTCTCTGGCGACCGTGTAGGAAGGGTTTGGTCTCTGGCGACCGTGTAGGAAGGGTATGGTCTCTGGCGACCGTGTAGGAAGGGTTTGGCCTCTGGCGACCGTGTAGGAAGGGTTTGGCCTCTGGCGACCGTGTAGGAAGGGTTTGGCCTCTGGCGAACGTGTAGGAAGGGTTTGGCCTCTGGCGAACGTGTAGGAAGGGTTTGGCCTCTGGCGAACGTGTAGGAAGGGTTTGGCCTCTGGCGAACGTGTAGGAAGGGTTTGGCCTCTGGCGAACGTGTAGGAAGGGTTTGGCCTCTGGCGAACGTGTAGGAAGGGTTTGGCCTCTGGCGAACGTGTAGGAAGGGTTTGGCCTCTGGCGAACGTGTAGGAAGGGTTTGGCCTCTGGCGAACGTGTAGGAAGGGTTTGGCCTCTGGCGAACGTGTAGGAAGGGTTTGGTCAGGAGTCCTGCTGGAGATGAGGAACTTCTTAGGCCTGAATTGTGTGGATAACTGCAGATTTACTAGTGTTGTCCCGAATGAGGGTTTCCCTCTACCCACAAGGCCACCTTAGGTGGAAACTTTAGGCGAAGATGAAAAGGTGCCCCAAATAGACAAATTGATAAGATGCTTAGATGAAAACAATTCTCCTATTAGTTGAAAGCTGCCACGTTTTGAGGTTTAGGAAATCCCCTTCAGGGCTGGAATGCGCAGGTGAGTGATTGACTCAGCAATAGAAAGTACAGCTGTGATTGCTAACTTTTAAATATAAGTCTCAATTTAGTGAAATGGCAAGACTGTAATCCAGTACACAGCATAGATGCATGAAAATCCAAACCCCAAGGAAGGGGAATTCTATCATGAAATGGGTTGGCTTTCAACTGAAAACAATCGTATGCCCCTAACTACAACAGCAACTCCTTTTTGGTCCCCCTTTTCCTTTTTCATCTCAGCATAATTTGTAGCGGTGTTGGGTTGATTTCCCAGGGTGCTAGAAATAATCTCCCTGGTTTTTCTCAATCCCTGTTGTGTTTTTTATTTTTTTTTCCGAAATACCGCTGCTCCCTAGATCTACATCCAGAGGGGTCAGAACTACATAAACATTCATTTCATCCTGCTGTTTCTGTCTGGATAGTTATTTTAACAGACAGTAGATACCGAGTTATATTTGTCTTCCTTTTTTTTTTTCTCTTGGGGAATTACCATAAACTCAATCCAGATGGGTAGTTCTATAGTAGGATAATGGGGTGCTTTAGTGTGCTGCATTCCATAAAGTACTGTGTGTTTGGATGACAGGGCCTCTTTGATCGCAGCGATTTTATGTAACATGTTTAGTCAATAGCAGCCAGTCCTTGCCCTGCAGTAGTCATGTTTTTTGTATTTTTTTTTTTTGTTTTTCTTTTTTGTTTTTGTTTTTAATTGTTCTGCTTTAGCCTTATTTTTTGTTTCTCCCTCATTCCAGGCATGAACCATGAGCCAAAGTCAGCTTCCATAGGAATGCTTTCGACAGCCACTCGGACCACGGCCACAGTCAGCCCCCTCACTCCTTCCCCTATCAATGGCTCCCTGGTACCCAACGGCAGCCCGGCGGCCAGCAGCGCGCTCTCAGTCCAGTCCGCACCCTCCTCCAGCTTTGCCGCCGCGCTGCGCAAACTCGCAAAGCAGGCCGAGGAGCCCAGAGGTAAGGAGAGATTTTTGGAAAAGCCGCGTCCCTTGCATGTGTGCATGCCAGAGTCACCCCGCCGTACAGTTTTTCAAGGGCCCGATTTCCAGGGACGCTGCCAGAAGTTTCTGGGCCGTCCCTGGAAATTCTTTCTAGGATGTTCAGTGATGTCCCGTAAAGTCCGTCTTTTCTGCATGTCTGATTAGTTCTTGTATAACCTGAACCTTTACAGAGGTGGTCTAACCATAAATGCCATTGCAGTTCATAGATAGAGCCCGGTGGAGAGTCACCCACCAGTATATCTCCCAAGATCTTCGGGGGGGTGAGGGTTTTCTGCTCTGCCTAATGCGACCATTCACGTGGGAGTCATTTCTTTTTATGCACATTTTTATGTTCTTTCTTTTTTGAGGCTTTTATATTTTGCATGCTTGCCCGTTGTATTTCAGACTGCTAATGCTGCTCTTGTGTAAGAACCACAAGGGTGACTGGCTAGGAATGTGCAGTTCAACTTGTCTCAGGTTGTGGGAACAGGTGATGGGCCCATTAAGGAAAGGCTCTTGCTCTACCAAATGTTCCTAGTTATGTCAATAAAGAAGGGGACTGATGGCAAGATAAGATTTTGGAAGACATTGGAGGTGGTTTAATAAAACTGATGCACACAGAATCTGGTATAGCTGTGCATAGTAGCCAATCGGCTTTTAGCTTTAGCTTATTCAGTTAAGCTTTGCCAATAAAACATAGAAGCTGATTGGTTACCATGCACCAGTTTTAGTAAATCTCCCCCAATGTGTTGGGATGGGTAAGGGGGGGACAATAGCTGGTATCTCATCAGCCAGCTGACTGAATGTTCCTATTTATGTCAATGGAGAAGGGGATGAATAGAAAGATGAGAGCTATTGGTAGGCACTGTGTCGTGATGGGGGAGGACGAATGAGGAGGGTGTCTGTGGGAATTTGTGAGGTCAAGTACTGATGTTGGATGAGGAGGCCTGGCTCACAATCTGCGTTCCAAGTCTTTAATGTTGAGGTTGGGGCTCTGTATAGGACACTAGAGTTCTCCACACCAAATTGGTCACTCAATGTCTTTATAGAGCTGGCTTTGTACACAGGGCAACAGTCATGCTGAAACAAAATTTAAGGTCTCGCCCCCCCCCCCTCCCCCGCCCCAAAACCATTAGCACTAGGTTGGAAGATCACAACTGTCTAATGTAGCATTAATAGTCTCCTTCATTGGAAACACTTGAGCTCTATCTGGATGGGAGTCCATAGAGTTTTGGCCTTCTAGTGTGTGTACTGTATATATGTAACAATCCTGTGAGTGATGTATAACAAATACATTTTGTTAGGGCTGGCATTGAAGATCTAGGAAGGATAGATGTTAAATCCTCCCTATAAACATGCTGTACTTGGGTATTTACTAATAAAATATATATACTGCCCTATCGCTCTTGGGCAATACTGTGTGAGATAAGCGGGAACCTTGTAGTTTAAGGATGATGTGATGGGAACACTTGAGGTTTGGGATAACGTGATACCGTTTTTTTAAATTAGTTGGCTTGTATTATGTAGTAATTTATTTCCTTCATATTCTGTGAAGTTCCTACCCTGCCCTTGCACATAAAAAAAAAAAATTCAGATGCGTTTTCTAGGATCAGCCGTGATTTGAAACATTCCGTTTGCCAATTATGGGACTCAAAGCAGAAGTGTTTACTTCCGATATAGAGACGTGGGTCATTTCCTATATGACTCTTAGAATTCCAGATCGATGTCTTCCTCTTCTAGACTTTCAGCTTACCGGTGAAATGCATCTTTCCCTGCAGGGAGAGCCACATCTGATATTGGTTTCTGAGGTTTCTTGGCGCATCTTTTCTTTAACCAACTCTCCAGGCGTTGGTGTAGAACGTGATCTGTTTGGGGTTCCTTGATGGATGAAACGAGGAGTGATAACATAGATTGATGTTAAAGCAACGTTTCGCATGCTTTTCAATCGATGGAGGAATCGTGCAATATGTTAAGAGCTGTACATGAAATGCAATGTTTGTGTTGCCGACGCAGATTGTTTTTGATTGGCTTATCTGGTTTTGATAAATCTAGTGCTGTGGAAGGGGGGAGTGCACAAAATCAAAAACTCATTGTATTTCCGCCATGGGGCAATACACAAATTTCCTTTTTTGCCAAATGGAAATGGTCTGGTGGTGCCATTTTGATGTAACGGAATTTTGATTTGGCATTTTAGGGCTACTATTTAACACAACGATTCCTGGATGAAAAAGGAAAGCCCCTCATGGGGTATGGTCCCCTGAAGGCTGAAATTTAGACCCATTGTAGGCTCATCCTACAGATGGCATAGGAGCAGGAAGATGGCACTTCAATGTCACTGTGTGATGACTACATGTCCCGGAACATAACTTTGTTGCAGCTAAATTGCCATGATGGCCCCGAGAGTGTGTGCTGGTTGGAAAGTTGTAGATTTTAACATAGCAGGGCCCTGTCAGTATTCTGCTGTAAGGTAAAATGGTAATTAATGTTTCATTGTTACTTAGCTGCTGTCAAGTCCATTTTAATGAAGCCATATGCTGACAAATATGTGTCTAATATTGTTATGGTGGCACTTATATTTTGGGGCTATGTGTTTTAAAGGGTTACTATGCCTTTTCTTAAAATGGTCTGCTTACTCATTTAGTAGCGAAGTCTCCCTGGCACCCATCATACTATTAACTGTCCAAACCAGAAACCTCAAATGTTCTTCGTTGGTGACCACAAAATTCTAAAGTCCAAGTGTGACTTTACCATTTTATATTTAGCCCCAAACGGCATGTCTCCTTATTTAAGTACGCATTCCTCAACCGTAGCAGATTAAACTATTGTGATACGCAACGGTCTAGAATCCTAGAAATCGTCGGGACTGCATCTGGAGCCTCTGCTAGTTTCATACATGGGTTATATGACCAAATGTTTGTGGATACCTGACCACCATGCCTATTTGGTCTTGTACATACCATTTCAAAACCATGGCCCCTTCTGTAGCTAGAACATCCTCCCTCCACACTTCTGGGAAGGCTTCTCCCAAGATTTTGGAGTGTGTTTGAGAGAATTTGTGCCCATTTGCTGTTTGGTGAGAAGATCTGGTTGAAAATTGGCGTTCCAATTCATCCTAAAGGTGTTCAGTAGGGTTGAGGTCAGGGCTCTGTGCAGGACACTTTCATTCCTTCGCACCAAAGTGGTCACACCATGCAAACTGTTACCACAAGGTTGGAAGAGCACAATTATCTAAAATGTCTTTGCATGATGTAACCTTAACCGTACCCATCACTGGAAACATCTAAGCTCGGCCAAGCGACCGCCTTGGTTTGAGCTCGGCCAAGCGACCGCCTTGGTTTGAGCTCGGCCAAGCGACCGCCTTGGTTTGAGCTCGGCCAAGCGACCGCCTTGGTTTGAGCTCGGCCAAGCGACCGCCTTGGTTTGAGCTCGGCCAAGCGACCGCCTTGGTTTGAGCTCGGCCAAGCGACCGCCTTGGTTTGAGCTCGGCCAAGCGACCGCCTTGGTTTGAGCTCGGCCAAGCGACCGCCTTGGTTTGATCCTGTTGGTGCCAAAATATTTTGGATCATGTGTTTTCAAACCAGCGCTCCATAACATTGACTTAACTTTTGAGATCTGCCTTGTACACAGTGCAGACTAACTTGCTTTTGAATTTGTATAATTGCACCCATCCCCCTTTTTGTTCTGTAGCATCCTATTTCCTACGCGCTCATTTGTTTGCGGTCTCTAATCCGCTCTCATTGCACCTGTTCTCTTTTATTGTTCCCGTATGTTTGATCCCCTTGAGCTCACTTTTTCCTGTCTCTGCCTGGCTGCAGGTGTCTGTCATATGCCCCCTCCCCCCCCCCTCCCTCCTTTACATCGCTGCTATCTGTCACTGACAGCCAGGCGGGCGCCCCAAGGGCTAAGAGGTCTGGCCAGAGAGCAAGAATGGTTGACTCACCGGGGCAGTTGAGGGAGCCCTCCGCTGACGGCCTATTTTTCCAGTGAAGAAGGAGAATTTAACAGCGACAAATTAATTTCATAATTAAGGTAGAAATTACCGGTCGTTTTGCAGAGTACATTAATCTCATAAGTGCCCCATTTAGTGGGATGCGAGCAGTGGATGAGGCTGTAGAGCGGGAAGAGGCGGGCGCTGGAAAAGCCTTTTTTAATGTTCCCGGTTTAGGAGATTATTCCAGATATTCCTCTGCACTGGACCAGAAGATGCCGATTTTATATCTTCTGCAGTGGAACTCCAAGCCGAAAAAAAAAGTGTGTGTGTGTAATATATAGTGGGGACGGAAAGTATTCAGACCCCCTTAAATTTTTCACTCTTTGTTATATTGTTATACTTGATGGACTGGTGTCTTTATTCAACCTTACTAACTATGTAACTATATTGCAGCCATTTGCTAAAATCATTTAAGTTCATTTTTTTTTCCTCCATTAATGTACACACAGCACCCCATATTGACAGAAAAACACAGAATTGTTGACATTTTTGCAGATTAAAAAAGAAAACAAAAAAAAAAAAAGAAAAACTGAAATATCACATGGTCCTAAGTATTCAGACCCTTTGCTCAGTATTTAGTAGAAGCTCCTTTTGATGTAATACAGCCATGAGTCTTTTTGGGAAAGATACAAGTTTTTCACACCTGGATTTGGGGATCCTCTGCCATTCCTCCTTGCAGATCCTCCCCAGTCCTGTCAGGTTGGATGGTAAACGTTGGTGGACGGCCATTTTTAGGTCTCTCCAGAGATGCTCAATTGGGTTTAAGTCAGGGCTCTGGCTGGCCATTCAAGAACAGTCACAGAGTTGTTGTGAAGCCACTCCTTCGTTATTTTAGCTGTGTGCTTGGGGTCATTGTCTTGTTGGAAGGTAAACCTTCGGCCCAGGCTGAGGTCCTGAGCACTCTGGACAAGGTTTTCGTCCAGGATATCCCTGTACTTGGCTGCATTGCGTTTCCCTCTATTGCAACCAGTCGTCCTGTCCCTGCTGCTGAAAAACACCCCCACAGCATGATGCTGCCACCACCATGCTTCACTGTTGGGACTGTATTGGACAGGGGATGAGCAGTGCCTGGTTTTCTCCACACATACCGCTTAGAATTAAGGCCAAAAAGTTCTATCTTGGTCTCATCCGACCAGAGAATCTTATTTCTCACCATCTTGGAGTCCTTCAGGTGTTTTTAGCAAACTCCATGCGGGCTTTCATTTGTCTTGCACTGAGGAGAAGCTTCTGTCGGGCCACTCTGCCTTAAAGCCCCGACTGGTGGAGGGCTGCAGTGATGGTTGACTTTCTACAACTTTCTCCCGACTGCATCTCTGGAGCTCAGCCACAGTGATCTTTGGGTTCTTCTTTATCTCTCTCACCAAGGCTCTTCTCCCCCGATAGCTCAGTTTGGCCGGACGGCCAGCTCTAGGAAGGGTTCTGGTCGTCCCAAACGTCTTCCATTTAAGGATTATGGAGGTCACTGTGCTCTTAGGAACCTTAAAGCGGAGTTCCACCCTAAAGTGGAACTTCCGCTCATCGGATTCCTCCCCCCCTCCGGTGTCACAATTGGCACCTTTCAGGGGGGAGGGGGGTGCAGATACCTGTATAATACAGGTATCTGCACCCACTTCCGGGTACAGCTAGTCGCAGCTAGCCGCAGACTCCCCGCCCACCCCCGTTGTGTTGTGGGAAATACACAGTTCCCACAACACAACGGGGACCAGTGAAGACGCGCAACGCGACTCGCGCATGCGCAGTAGGGAACCGGGCAGTGAAGCGGTAACGCTTCGCTTCCTGATTCCCTCAGTGTGAATGGCGGCGGCAGCACCCGAGGATCGAGGGACGGCTCGGTCTCGGGTGCCGACATCGCTGGACCCCGGGACAGGTAAGTGTCCTTATTTTAAAAGTCAGCAGCTGCAGTATTTGCAGCTGCTGACATCTAATTTTTTTTTTTTTGGTGAAACACCACTTTAAGTGATGCAGACATTTTTTTTGTAACCTTGGTCAGATCTGTGCCTTGCCACAATTCTGTCTCTGAGCTCTTCAGGCAGTTCCTTTTTGACCTCATGATTCTCATTTGCTCCGACATGCACTGTGAGCTGTAAGGTCTTATATAGACAGGTGTGTGGCTTTTCTAATCAAGTCCAATCAGTATAATCAAACACAGCTGGACTCGAAGGTGTAGAACCATCTCAAGGATGATCAGAAGAAATGGACAGCCCCTGAGTTAAATATATGAGTGTCACAGAAAAGGGTCTGAATACTTAGGACCATGTGATATTTCAGTTTTTGTTTTTTTTTAATAAATCTGCAAAAATGTCAACAATTCTGTGATTTTCGGTCAATATGGGGTGCTGTGTGTACATTAATGAGGAGAAAAAAATGAACTTAAATGATTTTAGCAAATGGCTGCAATATAACAGAGTGAACAATTTAAGGGGGTCTGAATACTTTCCGTCCCCACTGTATATGTGTTTGTGTGTGTCTCTGTAATTATTTAATAAATCTTTAAATGTATTTTTAACTACAACCAGCACAAGGGATCAATCATGTATTGCAGTGAAAGAAGCATGCTGATGGGGGTAGAGTACAGAGAGATGAGCTCATTTAATCTTCTGTTCATGGTGGAAATTGGATTGGGACCTGTAATCTATCCTGCCAGGCAGCACTCTCGCAATCTGAGGAACCCAAACATACTATGTAACCAGATGGCACACAAGTGGAGTGTTCCTAAGAGGATGCTGAATGAAATTTAAATTGGTTCTAACGGCAGAAGGGTTGTGTTTTTTTGTTTGTTTTTTTTTTATACCGTGCTGCATTCTATGCATTAAAGGTAAATCTTTTGCAAGCATCTTCGACCTCCAGCCCCCTCAAAACGTTTTACCTGAGCCCGATCTCGATCCAGCAATGTGCACGAGAGCAGAGGCGCGCTCTCTCCTCATTGGCTCCTGCTGCTGTCAATTACAGCTGGGGGGGTGGGGAGCTGCGCTGTGCTCTGTGTCTTATGGGGACTCGGGAGCGAGCACGTGCGTGTTCCCATAGCAAGCGGCTGGCCACGACACACCAGTTTTGCCGTCCTATATTGTTTTATTGTCTTATTAAATTGCCCAAAACTGCCCTTTTGCAATGGCGATGAAGTGTCGTCACCTTTTTTGCGTATTTGGGTTGCCAAGTGAATGCGATGGCTGCAGTTCACGGCAAGGTTATCCTTTTATTTCTATAGGGTTGTGACAATTCAAGGCTACCCATCCCCCCCCCCCCCAATTCCAGCTTCGACCTTCGCTGTCATTCTTCTGCTGCGTACTTGCACCGCAGGAAAGGTCATCCTCGCATGGGCCCACGAGCGTGACCAGGACGAGCTGTTAATTGCACACCTTCTGCAGGTCTGCCAGATAGGCTGGCATCGGCGCAAGGCAGGCAGAACAAAGGTGACAGCGCTACACCAGGACGCCTCGACTCTAATCCCAATTAATTTTATTCAGCCGGTCCGAGCAGGATGCCAGCAGTTAATTACAATGATCACACTGTTGCCTCTCTTTAAAAGCGGGAGGTTGTAGCGCTGCGAGGCCCAGCGCCGATTACATCCCTAATTGTTCCTAGCCTTCCGTTAACAAGATACGCTTCAATAGCGGCTCTGAACCTTATCAGCCTCTGTGCGCTGTAATAAGCGGCATCTTCCTTCCATCCTCGTATCCGCACTCTAATGGGGGGGCACCGCCTGTAGATGCACATCTCCTGATGATGCCACCCTGTTTTCCAGCTGCGGGGGGGGGGGGGGGGGGCCCTGCTTCTCCCCACTTCTCCCCACTTCTCCCCACTGGTTTCCTGCATAGATACGACAAACTGTCGGGGTGGTTGAATCCGCTGGCATCAATAGAACCACTTTGGGTGGACTGACCCCTTTTAAAAGGAAATGCCACTTTTAGTATGTGAGAAGGGTGGAAAAAAAAAAGAATCAACCATTCTACAGTGTAAAAGGGGTCTAATTGTCTGGAGGAGAACCACATACCCCCAGATCCATTACGAATTTTCTTTCCTATTGTTTTTATATTAAGGGTTGGCACTCCAGGACAGTAATACTGAAACTAAAATATATGAGCCTGGACTATACATTTTTACTATACCAAACTTCTAATAAAACTCTTGCCATGTTGAACAACCGTCTTTGTCTTTTAAAGCGTACTTAACCTTTTTGCCCCTTTTCACCTAACTTCACCCATCCTCCACAGATGCGTACTTGCCTTAAACGGACAGCTGCGACTTTGTTTCTTTACAATTTTTAATGTTGATAAATGTAAGGTTGTGCACTTGGAGGCTAAGAATATGCATGCATCATACATACTAGGGGGAGTATAACTGGGGGAATCCATAGTGGAGTAGGATCTAGGTGTTTTGGTAGAGCATAAACTTAAAGGGGTTGTTGAGGCAGTGCACACAGCCACTGCCAGCCCCTCTGCTAGGATTACATGTTGTGTTGTGACCACCCGGCGTGGTCTTCCTCCAATGTTTGTATCACAGAGGGAGGGGCCGAGATCTCCCTCTGACAAGCATCGGAGGAAGACCGCACCGGGTGGTCACATGACCGCTGATCGGGGATAAGAAAACCTGTATTTGGAATAATATTAGAGAATGGCATGTAGTATATACATGTAATCCTGGCAGTGATTGGGAGCAGTAATTTTGGGGGGGAGCGGCTCACACACAGAGTTGACGAGATGGAGGCACGTAAATTGATCACGGTGTCAGGGCTCAGCAGCCAAGATAAACCGTAGTCAGTTTACAAAGGGGAGGGCAGAAACTGGCAGGATCATTACAGGTGGCCAAATGACACAGCACAAGCACTCTGATAAATAACATGCTTTATAGAAACCGGATCTCTCTCTCACTCTCACTCTCTCACTCTCACACACACACACACACACACACACACACACACACACACACACACACACATCTGGAATGTTCAGTATTGGGCAACAGTTCACAAAAAAGGATATTGGGGAACTGGAGAAAGTGCAGAGAAGGGCAACCAAACTGATAAGAGGCATGGAGGAGCTCAGCTATGAGGAAAGATTAGAGGAACTGAATGTATTCCCTCTTGAGAAGAGGAGATTAAGGGGGGGATATGATCAACATGTTTAAATACATAAGGGGTCCATATAGTGAGTTTGGTGTTGAGTTATTCACTTTAAGGTCATCAGAGGACAAGGGGGCACTCTTTACGACTCTAGAGGAAAAGAAATTTCATCTCCAAATACGGAAAGGTTTCTTCACAGTAAGAGCTGTGAAAATGTGGAATAGACTCCCTCCTGAGGTGGTTCTGGCCAGCTCAGTAGATTGCTTTAAAAAAGGCCTAGATTTTTTTCCTAATGCGCACAATATAACTGGGTACTGACATTTATAGGTAATGTTGATCCAGGGAAAATCCAATTTGCCTCTCGGGGGGATCGGTAAGGAATTTTCTCTCCCTGTTGTAGCAAACTGGATCATGCTTTACTGGGGTTTTTTGCCTTCCTAGGGATCAACTGTGGGTATAGGATTGTGTGTGTGTGTTTGTGTTTTATTTTTTATTTTCTTTTATTGGTTGAGCTACATAGACTTTTGTCTCATTTTTATTTATTTTTTATTTTATTTTTTTTTTTTTTTTTCAACATGACTAACTATGTAACTGTATAACATAGAGCGCCACAAGTCCTAAGCCCGCTATAGACGGTTCAAATCTCCATAGACTGGTTCAGAGCAAGGACCAGCCGAGATTCTAACCATATATGGACAGGCTGATTGTACCCAAGTTGATCGATTTAACTTGAGTGCAACCGGCCTGGCAGGTTTTTTTCATGTGATTTATTGCTAGTAGCTATAGTAGCTAACAATAATCACTGCATGTTCTTCCAGCTGGGATGGCTCCCCCCAGTCCCCAGCAGGAGAACACAATAGCTCTACGGGAGGGATTCCCCAATCAACACTGACTGAGTTGATGGGGAATCGATCGATTTTTCTTTCCTGCAGCCCATGGTTGCAGGAAAGAAAATCGCTCCATTTGTGGCCGGCTTTACTTTCCTGACCACATTTGTGCATTACAGCCCCCATAGACTTCTATAGGGTGTGTCTTGAGGCCAGAGATGGTCCTGTAGAAGTCCATTGAGCTGTAATGAACAGGATGGTGAAGACTTGCGGCCCTCAATGTTTTTTTTTTTTGTGTGAAGTGGGTTTGATGTGCGGAGATGCAGAAAGGAATGGGCACAACACTCTGCTTGTATAAATTGATTTTTTTTTTTTTTTTCAATTCTTACACAGAATCTTTCTTTGTTGCCTTTTTGTATGTTTTTTCTTTTTGATTGTAAAAAGGAAAAACCCCATTGTATACAATTTTGTATAAAACGATCACTCTTGTCAGAGCTACTAGTAGGAAAGGGCCTCAGAAATGCGGATCCACGTGTAGATTCAAAGCAGGCTCCTCTTCAATCTTGTCAATGCAAATTGGGTAACTGCCACTGGACACCACCACCGCCTCATCGACCTTGATCTTCAGTTCAGGGAAGCCAGTACTAAAATAGAAGCACAAGCCTAGTGCAATACCATAAAACTCTTTTTATTAAATGAAAAATAAAAATTCCAATGTACTCCCAAAGGTACACAATCTAGTGCATGTAATGGATCCGGTCCCAAAACGGGAAACATGTCCATCCACAGGGGCACAGTTAAAACTTTTTTAAGGGCAGAGCCTGAGGAAGAGCGTACGGGAAACCTGTCCATCCACAGGGGGACAGCTTATGTGTTTTCAAGGGCAGAGTCTGAGGAAGAGGGCTTTGCTTTTGAAACCCGTAAACTGTGCCCCTGTGGATGTACACCTTTCCTGTTTTGGGACTGGATCCGTTACATGCACTTGATTGTGTACCTTTTTCGGAGTACGTTGGCATCTGGTTTTATTTAAAGAGGAAGTAAACCCATCCATTTATCAGTTTCGGAAATGTAAAACTCCCATTGGTTGTGCTCTCAACCAAACTGTCAGACCATCCAATGGCTGGTGTCAGAACTGATCACATGTGCACTATCATGGCAGTTGTGGATTAAGCAGAGGTCAAGATGGCAGCTTCCTTGGCTGAAAATGATAGGGGGGTTTACTTGCACTTTAATAAAGCATTTCATGGTATTGCACTAGGCCAGTGCACGCCTTTTTTATTTTTTATTTTTTTTTTTTCTTCTATGCAATTTTGATATATTTTTATTTAATTTTATATTTCAGTACGGTATCACAAGTATGGCGCAATTTGTGCTCAGGTTCATAAACTCTTGACTTCTTTCACGTGTGCTTAGAGATGCAGCAAAATGACAAACGCAGGTTAACTTGGTTATAGCGTTGCCCACATTCAAGGCTTGTTTCGTGCACATTGATAAACGCTGCCCAAGCTCCATCTATGCTGCTCAGGCTATTCCACAAGGGGAAGTGATTCCACTGACGCACTGTGATTGCATTCAAAACGCTACAGGCGCGGTTTTTTTGGTGTGCTGCAATCAGATTCAATGGAGGCTGCAGGTTGCAGATAAACTCATCATAATGCAAAGTGAAATGTCCGGAACGCTCTTGTGTTTACACTGTCCCGTCTGTCTGCAGGACAGGTGCAGGAGAGTTTTAAAACGTATTTAATCGCATTTACAAGGGTAGCGCAAAAACCTTTTTATTTTACTGGATGTAAACAAACACTGGAGGCAGTGGCCATCAGATAGAGGTAAATAGGGCACACCTAATGGAGGGGGAAAGGGGGTGATCGATTACATCAGAGGAAGGGGGCAAAAAGGATAAATGCATTTTTGTTTTAAATTGCGCTTATCCTTCTTTTTTCTTATTTTTTTTTTTTTTTTTTTTTTAAGCCTTGTGCCTTCCTGAGGTCACTGCCGAGACTGTCAGGAAATATGGATGTTGCCTAAAGTGCTCTTCACAAAGCTTCGGTGTATCCGGGACCCCCTGTTATGTCACTTTACTATCTGGGAACCACTAAGCTACAGTAACCAGTAACCGCACTACTCGATTAGGACAGACTGACAATCGCATCCAGTACAGATCTGTTAATAAAATTTGGGTGCATATGGCGTTCATTTTACGTGTAATCCTATGGAGATCATTATACAGTCTTTTAACCACCTCCAAGACCGGACACTTTCAACCCCTTCCTGCTTAGGCCATTTTTCAGCGCTGTCACAGTTTGAATGACCATTAAAACCTAGAAAAGTGATGGCAGAAAGACCAAGTAGCTCCATTGAATCTGCTCGTTTATTGGGGTTTTTTTTTTTTTTTTTTTTTTTGCTTGCTTGTTGTTTGTTTATTTTTCCGTTAACTTTTTTTGTTTGCGTAATTGTTTAGGCATGCATGTTTGGTGGTCACAGATCACGCTCCCAAGGGCATGCATGGGGTGAGCTTCTTGGAGGGTGTATCAGTATGTCCTCCCAGAATGACGCTGGTCCCACCCGGATATATATATATATATATATATATATATATATATATATATATATATATATATATATATATATATATATATATATATATATATATATATATATATATATATATATATATATATATATATATATATATATATATATATATATATTTTCTCTATCTCTCTATATATGTATGTGTGTAGATATATATGTATGTGTAGATATAGAAATAGATGGCTATATATAGTGTGTGTGTGTAGATATAGAAATAGATGGCTATATATAGTGTGTATATGTAAATAAATTTTACAAACGGTGGCCGGGTGGGAATCTGTTAAGTAGCAGGCCTGAAAACTGTTGACATCCTCCTCCTGTGCTGTTATATTGCAAAGCTAGGGTGGGAGGAATGGCAACATTTTGTAGGGTCTTTTTATTGAGCAGTGAATGTGAGTTTTTACCAAACATTCTCTGGTGAAGAATCAGTCACATGGAAGATTCACCTGCAGTGAATGTATTCTAAATGTCAAATTCACTACTTGCCCCTATGTTTACTGTGTTTCCATTGTGTGCTCGTCTGAAATTTTTCTGCTTTTGTCTAAAACCTTTAAGTGTATAACCTGCAGCTTCTGCTTCTGTTTGCAGGATCGTCCATAAGCAGCGAGTCTTCCCCCGTCTCCTCACCGGCAACCAATCACAGCTCTCCTGCCAGCACGCCAAAAAGGGGTCCGATGGGGCCAATCATAGTGCCCCCAGGGGGACACACCGTGCCGAACACACCGCCCGTAGTTACCATTGCACCGACCAAGACCGTGAATGGAGTATGGAGGAGCGAGGCACGCCAGGTAAGAGGCACCTCCTTCCAGTTAAACTCTATGGACAAAAGCTTGTGGACCCCTGACCAGAACACCTACAACAAGTTGACCAAAAGTATGTGAAACCCCCTGTAAAACAGCTGCTTCCAGTGAAGGGTTGCGTTACTACCACATCATACAAAGACATTGTAGACAATTGTGCTCTTCCAATATTGTAGTTGGTGAAGACCCTTTTTTGTTCCACCAAGATTATGCCTCTGTATACAAAGCCAGCTCCATAAAGACATGTTTTTTTCAATTTTGATGTAGAGGAACTTGAGTGTCCTGCACAGAGCCCTGACCTCAACCCTACAAAACACATTTTTGGAATAGTGTGATGGTCCGGTGGCAACAAACCTTTGGCCATATAGCGTACTTGTATATCACACCAATATATTACATATTCATATCATACACCGTGGTAGGCAGAATGTTGGCATGTTAAAGGACCAGCAAAATAGGAGTTAAGTGCCTGGGCTGTCTTCAGTTTATCACACACCTTTTAAAACCCTGAAAATGTAAAAGCCGTTTGGTTGTTTTAGGCAACTGCTCCAGTTAAGACCGAGTTTATCTCAAACACTTTTTATGCATTCCCTCCTGATTAGCTGACAGTCACTTGTATGGTCGAAATTTATTTTCTCTAAACAAACGTCCATGATCCTAAAGTTGAGCATACATGGAATAAATCTGGTAAAATTTGAACTATGAATATCTGTCAGCACCATCCTGCCCCAACATCTTTTGATCTGAAAATCAAAGGAGCCAAGCAAAAAACTTTTGACTGAACAGTGCTTGCATCCAATCAGATGCAGTTACTGTTCAGGTATTCTGACAGCCATGGGTGTTGGCTGTCAGAATACAATCGCTGTCATTGGAGATTCTTCCATCGATTCTTTAGTGTGGCTGGGGGAATTGATAGATTCCTCTTGTTCAGCCCATGGGTCTGAGCGAGAGAAATGTCCAGCTTAAGCGGGACGGTGGAGACCTGTCAGACATAGGTCATCTTAAGCGGGACGGTGGAGATCTGTCAGACATAGGTCATCTTAAGCGGGACGGTGGAGACCTGTCAGACATAGGTCATCTTAAGCGGGACGGTGGAGGCCTGTCGGACATAGGTCATCTTAAGCGGGACGGTGGAGACCTGTCAGACATAGGTCATCTTAAGCGGGACGGTGGAGACCTGTCAGACATAGGTCATCTTAAGCGGGACGGTGGAGACCTGTCAGACATAGGTCATCTTAAGCGGGACGGTGGAGGCCTGTCAGACATAGGTCATCTTAAGCGGGACGGTGGAGACCTGTCAGACATAGGTCATCTTAAGCGGGACGGTGGAGGCCTGTCAGACATAGGTCATCTTAAGCGGGACGGTGGAGACCTGTCAGACATAGGTCATCTTAAGCGGGACGGTGGAGGCCTGTCAGACATAGGTCATCTTAAGCGGGACGGTGGAGACCTGTCAGACATAGGTCATCTTAAGCGGGACGGTGGAGGCCTGTCAGACATAGGTCATCTTAAGCGGGACGGTGGAGACCTGTCAGACATAGGTCATCTTAAGCGGGACGGTGGAGGCCTGTCAGACATAGGTCATCTTAAGCGGGACGGTGGAGACCTGTCAGACATAGGTCATCTTAAGCGGGACGGTGGAGACCTGTCAGACATAGGTCATCTTAAGCGGGACGGTGGAGGCCTGTCAGACATAGGTCATCTTAAGCGGGACGGTGGAGGCCTGTCAGACATAGGTCATCTTAAGCGGGACGGTGGAGGCCTGTCAGACATAGGTCATCTTAAGCGGGACGGTGGAGGCCTGTCAGACATAGGTCATCTTAAGCGGGACGGTGGAGGCCTGTCAGACATAGGTCATCTTAAGCGGGACGGTGGTGGCCTGTCAGACATAGGTCATCTTAAGCGGGACGGTGGAGACCTGTCAGACATAGGTCATCTTAAGCGGGACGGTGGAGACCTGTCAGACATAGGTCATCTTAAGCGGGACGGTGGAGACCTGTCAGACATAGGTCATCTTAAGCGGGACGGTGGAGACCTGTCAGACATAGGTCATCTTAAGCGGGACGGTGGAGGCCTGTCAGACATAGGTCATATTAAGCGGGATGGTGGAGACCTATCGGTCATTTTAAGAAGGACTGTACAGACATGGCCATTTTTAAGAGCGACTGTAGAGATATGTCAGACATGTCGACTCGATGCAGAAAGTACCATCCATAAACATGCACGGTGGGCATGGCTGGTCGTGTGGTTTGTGATTCTAGAGTGTGAAGGGGCAGCTGCTGCCACATGCAGGAACAGGGGGACTCTTCTTTGAATCTCCTACACACGCTCTTTATTCCAATGCGACTCTTATCTTGGCTATCAAAGCTTTTCAAATCTATGCTGAAATCAGACATCCTGTCGAGGGAAAAATTTCATTAAAAGAGACTTGACCTACATAAAGAAATATTCTGCTCAGCTTTGATGTCCAATGCAAATTCGATGCCACAATATTGCTCGCATTTTTAATCAGTCTTTGATACAAAGCGACAAGGCCGCACCAACCAACCTCTGCTTACATCAGATAATCCTTGCACCCCGTGGGAGGTGGAGGGTGGGCTACCTTGTGTGTAGGCCTTGCAGAAGCCAAGCGCCCCCCCCCCCTTATTATTTTTAGCCCATGCTGCCCCTCTGACCTCCCCCCTATGCCGGATAGCCAGGGGCAGGTCACAGTTCACAGGCAGCTGAATGCTCACCCAGCAGGGTGGAGGGAAGAGGAGGGGGAAGCTGACTGAAGGCTTTACACACAAACACAAGGGCCTGGAAAGTGAACAGATGTTGTGTTCATTAAGAATTCCAATCAACGGAGCCCCATCCCTTTCAATTAATTATGGCTGATGTGTCTGGAGGAGGGGGGTGGGGGGGGAGAGATTCTCGGGGAGGGAGAAGAGGCTTCTTCCAGCTTTGTAAATACATTTTTTGTCTTGGGATCTGTGCTTGTTCGGCATTGTGAAACCAGCTTGACGTACATGCATCAGACTTTTATAGTGGCGGCATAATCCCACATCCCTCCACAGAGAATAATTGTATAAAATCGATCCTTACTCCCCAATCAGCTCACGCTTTAATGTCCCCCATAGTTATGCTGCGTTTATATAGCTCTGACCTATACCTCAGTGCTGTACAGAGAACACTGAGCCAGTCACACCAGTCTCTGCACCAGAGGAGCTTACACTCTAATGTCCCCCAAAGTCTGCTCTGATTTATTATATATTTATATAGCTCTGACATATCCCACAGTGCTGTACAGAGAACCCTGAAGTATTCACATTAGTCTCTGCACCAGAGGAGCTTGCACTGGACAGCGCAGTGGCTTAGTGCTTAGCACTTCTGTCTTGCAACACTTGGGTCATCGGTTTGAATACCAATCATGATACTGCTTGCATGGAGTTTGCATGTTCTCCCTATGCATGTATGGGTTTTCTCCCACACTGCAAAGACATGCTGATCAGTTAATTGGCTCATGTCAAATTTGGCCCTAGTGTATACGAGATTGGGGACCTTAGATTGTAAGCTCCTTGAGGGCAGGGAGTAATATGAATGTGCAGTATATGTAAATGGATGTGTAAATTGTTAGCGCTATATAAAATACCTGTAGTAATTAACAATAATATCCCACAGCAGTCACATACTATTATCATTATTCTTATACATTTTTATAGCTCCAACCTATACTGCAGTGCTGTACAGAGAACACTGAGCCAGTCACATTTAGTCTCTGCACAAGGAGAGCTTGCATTTGAATGTCCCACAAACCTCAGACACGCTAGGCCCAAATTTGGGTTGAGGCTGGGAGGAAAAAACATTAAACATGGGGTAAACTCACAAACTCCATACAGGTATTCTTGCTAAGGGGGAACTGAATCCTGTATACCTGCAGTGCAAACCTGCCTAATATTTCCCCAGCTACTGTATGTACAAAAAGGAGTTATTACAATGCTGGGGTATCAGCACACATACAGTAAGTTGGAACCAAGCTAAAGTTGGCCCTACTTACAAAAAGGTACAATCTGTTTGGGTATATGGGAGGATACAGAATGTGGAAGAATTTTGCCTTCCTCATACCGAAAAAGATTTAAAAGAGCTACTAATAAGGCGAAAAAGTTCATAATGAATTATAGCATACAGTATAAAAACAGATACAGGTATAACGTATGAAAAGTAGAAGAGCTTAATTGCAAGAGGGCAATAAGATGGAAGAGCTTGCACTCTATTATTTACAGGAAAAAGCTTTCCTTTACCATTCATTCAACATCCCACCCCTCCAGAACTAACCTACAGCCTCCCAACTCCCCTAGCCACCTCCACCTCTCTTCTCACACCTCCTGATCTAATCTACACCCCCCCCCCCCCCCCCCCCCCCCCCAGCTTTCAACCTCTAAGGGCAGTGCCACGTCCTTCCCACCACTTCAGAACTAACCTCTCTAACACCCTCCAGGAATTAACCTACACAAATCCCCAGCTTTCCACTTCTATGGAAGGGCCATGTCCTTCCCACCACTCCAAAACTACCCTACACAACCTCCAGCTTTCCACCTCTACGGCAGGGCCATGTCCTTCCCACACATCCAAAACGAACCTACACAAATCGCCCCCCCCGATTTCCATCGCTATCATAGGGCTACGTCGTCACGCCCCCAGAACTAACCTACACAACCCCCCAGCTTCCTACCTCTATGGCAGAGCTACGTCCTTCTCGCACCTCCAGAACTAACCTACACAACCCCCCAGCTTCCTACCTCTATGGCAGAGCTACGTCCTTCTCGCACCTCCAGAACTAACCTACACAACCCCCCAGCTTCCTACCTCTATGGCAGAGCTACGTCCTTCTCGCACCTCCAGAACTAACCTACACAACCGCCCCCCCCAGCTTCCCACCTCTATGGCGGGGCCACGTCCTTCCCACCCCTTCAGAACTAACCTACACAACCCCCCCCCACCAGCTTCCCACCTCTATGGCAGGGCCACGTCCTTCCCACTCCTTCAGAACTAACCTACACAACCCCCCCCCACCAGCTTCCCACCTCTATGGCAGGGCCACGTCCTTACCACCCCTTCAGAACTAACCTACACAACCCCCCCCCACCAGCTTCCCATCTCTATGGCAGGGCCACGTCCTTCTCGCATCTCCTGAACTAACCTACGCAAATCCCACCTCTCCAGAACTAACCTACACAACCCCCCAGCTTTCCGCCTCTACGATGGGGCCATGTTCTTCTCACACCTCCAGAACTAACCTACACAACCCCCCCAGCTTTCCACCTCTATGATGGGGCCACGTCCTTCTCACACCTCCAGAACTAACCTACACAGACCCCCCCCCCCCCCGGCCTTCCACCTCTATGGCAGGGCTGCGTCGTTGCAATGCTCTGTCAGAAATCCTTATCGCCATTGGCTGCAAACTGAACCGTAATAGACTTGTTTGGGCTATCCCGGAGGCTGAAGCTTCGTTCCATACAAGTCTGACTGCTCCACTTTTATTATAAATAGTGATCCTGCCATACAGGTCAATTTTTAGGCATTTCCCATTATAGGGCGCCCATGCTCTCACGTGCATGTCAGTGGCCTTTGCAACATACAATAGGAGGTCATGGTCAACTGTTGTCCTCATCAGGAAACCCGCCCTGGGAAATGTCTATGCAGCCAATTGCTGAAGTGCATGTAGACAGGAAGTGGCTGCACGGGGATGCAGGACAATAGCAACAATGACTTGCAATCAAATATGAAGAAGTAAAAAGTAAAAAATAAAAAAATAAATTAAAAATAAAAAAATAAAAAATGTATGTCATCCACTTACAACTACTTTAAAAAGTGTGGGCTGCCAAATGGTCCATGGAAGAGCATTTCATAGACGGGTACAGCACAGAAAAAAAAATCTTTCTAGTGAAAATGCCATATGATGTGTTAAATCAGTGAGGGATGGAAGAGGTCGGGAGTGAACAGATAGCTGCTATTACAGAGGACATTATAAGTGAGCACAAGAGACCAGCTACGGGCTACAAAGCGCACGTTTGTAATTATGCTCACAATAACTGCTCTGCCATTGTTGCACTTTGACGATATTTCCTGGCAGATGTAAGCACTTGACCTGTCGAAGCGCGGCTGGCGCTCCTCTCTGGCGGCGGCAGCAGCTGCATTTTGTTCGGGGATAATGGGGAGGCGAGCAGAATGGAAACTGTAAAGCGCGCGGGGTAAGTGCTTCACGGAGCAGCCCGCAGACACTTGACTGTGCCGTTCCGCTCGTCTTACTCCCTGCGGCTGATCTGCTCTGACGTTCTGCTGCATTTTACCAGATCAGCAAGCATGCAGATTTCACCGCCGCGCTCCTTGGCCCATCTAACCATTACAAACCATCCAGCCTTGTAAAGAGGCCCCTGAGAGACGCAGCGTTCAGGCCTCGGCTGGCTCCTTTTTCATTTTTATTTTTAATTCCCGGCTCTATAAAGCTGCATATGTTTGCACAATGAATCATAGCATAGCCAATCCAGACCGCACTCCATGTGATCTTCACTTACCTGCTTTATATACAAACCAACTGGCGCTCCATATGTTAAATTAGTGTTTATCCAGACCGATGTTTTAATGGACTTAACTGGAGGAAAAAATAAAAAAAGCTGGAGGGGGGGTGGGGTCCCTCAATGAATAAATAGGGTCATCATTTATTCAACCTGACACTTCATATTATTTTCTGCACCAGATGAGCTTGCACTCTAATGTCCCCCCCTTATTATTATTATTATTCAACATTTATATAGCTCTGACATATACTGCAGTGCTGTACAGAAAACACTGAACCAGTCACATCAGTCTCTGAACCAGAGGAGCTTACACTCTAATTCCCCCCCCCCCCCACACACACACACACACACAGTCGCACATTAATATTATTACACATTTATATAGCTCTGACATATACTGCAGTGCTGTACAGAAAACACTGAGCCAGTCACATCAGTCTCTACACTATTATGGTATATATCAAAACTATTTTAAATATATAACAATAATATTGTGTTTGATTGTGGGGGGGACATTAGAGTGTAAGCTCCTCTGCTGCAGAGACTGATGGGACTGGCTCAGTGTTCTCTGTACAGCACTATGGTATATGTCAGAGCTGTACAGAGAACACTGAGCCAGCCACATCAGTCTCTGGCTCAGTGTTCTCTGTACAGCACCATGGTATATGTCAGAGCTGTACAGAGAACACTGAGCCAGCCACATCAGTCTCTGCAGCAGAAGCGCTTACACTCTAATGTCCCCCCCAATTTTATGATCTTTTATCGTTGCATAAAACAGCTTTGCAGTTTAAAGCGGAGCTCCCACCCAAAAGGGGACTCTCCACTTGTTTGACGCCCCCCGCCCCCCCCCCCTCCGCCAGACTTGGCACCTTTCAGGGGGGAGCGGGTACCTGGTTTACCGGCTCCCACTGCCGGGTGACCTTGCTGCAGTGAACTCGGCAGAAAGTTTGGCGCCCCAACCCCCCAGCCCCCCCCCCCCCCCCCCAAGGCTTCACTGCCAGTTTCCCTTAGCCAAGATGGCGGCGGGAGCACCCGAGAGCCGATTGAAAAATCGGCTCTGGTAAGGACACTGTGCTGAATTCATAGACCGGTTAGTGTCCTAATATTGAGTCAGCAGCTACAGTATTTGTAACTGCTGACTTTTATTCGTTTTGTCTAGGGGCGAGCACTCATCCGATCCCTTGATCCTCCAGAAAACGGTACTCCCCGTGGTCCAGCAATGGACTCTTCTGGTCGGTTCTGTGGAGTCCGCTCTGGGCGTGATGACATCAGGAACAGTCCACTATTCAAGACTGCTGGAGTGCAGGGGTGCCAGACCGGTCTTGTGCTGGGAGGATTAGAGGATTAGGTAAGTATATCTCCGCTCTCCTCTAGAAAAAAATTAGCCGATAACCTGTGCAGTGCGGGCACAGCCCCACTGCATGGGGGAAAAAAATGTTTGCCTGGAGGTTGGCCTTAAAGTCAGAACCGGAAGTAGAGTACCTAAGTATTGACAGTCCAAATAAGGTTTATTCATTACAAGGATTTGTTCGAATACAGCCAACCTGTTTTAGAGGTTGTGACCTTCATCAGGGCTTGACAATGTTGGACTGGAAAATAGATGGTTCTTTACTCAGAATTTCTTTTCTGCCATCGCCAAGCTCCGAAGCCCCCTCTCTCCATTTTTAGGGGGTTATCAGGACAAATAAACTTTTGTTTTACAATTATAGTTGGCAGTTATTAAATGATTACTGTGATGGTTAGCCATTTCTTGGAGCTCTCTTCTACAAACTGTGGGATACCAAGTCAAGGCCCTCTGTGCACTTCACACCAGATTCGAATGCATGCCTAGACTGAGGTCCAGTACGCTATATCACTGTACTACACCCTAATGGTGACATGTCTCCTTTTTCCTCCAGCAGTCAGACGGTGCCTCCCGGGTGAGCAGTCTCAGCAGAGAGCGCTTGATCGCAGAGTCTCAGCTGCCACCAGAGAAGACTGGCAATCCCTCCGTGCCCGCACATCTACTGGGGAACGCATACGCCTTTGCCATCCCGCCAAACTCCGTCGTCCAAGATTCCCGCTTCCAGCCCTTAAAGTGAGTTGGTGGGCTCTCGTGGTTGGCCAACCAAGGCTCTGTCAGAGGAACTCGGGTTTATTGGAAACGTTGGGTATTTTTTTTTAATTGCAATTCCATATTACCACTCCTAGGGGCAGCACAGTGGCTTAATAGCTAGCACTCTAGCCTTGCATTGCTGGGGTCCTCGATTCTTGTACAAGCCAAGATGCTGTGTGCATGAAGTATGCATGTTCACTTTGCGTGGGTTTGTTATGGGTACTTCACACTCCAAAGACATGCTGGTAGACTACGAAACCACAGCCCATTGGGGGGATGCATGCAACCGACCCTCCCAGAAAAGTATGATGGAGGCCACAGCTCTTTGATAGGAGATTGGAGAAAGGCAGGGATGGACTTGGACAAAAATTTGGCCCTGGACTTCATCCAGACTGGCCCACTTTAATTTTGCAAATGAGCACAAAAACAGGTGAAGTGGGAGGGCTAACGTCATGCAGGAACATTGCTACAGCCTCATTGGCCAGGTTAGGTGGTATACGGAGCCAGGTTAGGTGGTGCCAGGATACCAGAGAGGTGGTCTTTTGCAGGAAACTGCTCCTTTTTATTTATTTTTTTGTTCCTTACAATCTTAAAGGTTTTAAAGCGGTTGTAAACTCTGCTTTATTTTTATCTACAGGTAAGCCTATAATGAGGCTTACCTGTAGGTAAAATGAATATCTCCTAAACGTGCATACCGTGCCGGACCTTCAGAGCTTCTTGCTGAAAGCAAGGGCGCCTGCACGCATGTGCGGGAGTGACGTCATCACGGTTTCGGCCGTTCACAGCGCCGGACCCGGAAGAAAGGATGGGAGAAGATGGCAGCCCTCTCAGCAGGTACTGCTAGAAAGGCTTTGTTCTAAGGTGGGTATTTCCTAATGTACAAGTATGCAATGCATACTAGCACATTATGCCATTGTCTTGCAGGTGTTTTTTTAAAATTTTATTTATTTATTTTTTCCAGCGGTTTACTACTACCTCTTCAAAGATATTGACGTTGTTTCAAAGATCTTGCTTTGATGGGTAATGTTCTTGCTTTTCAGCCTCCAAAGGCCGGTTCCCCACATGGTCCCTTCCAGCACAGTAACCGAGGAAATACCTGCGCAGCTTCCGTCCGTACCACACAGCTGAAGACCTTCGCATGCCTTCGCTCCCCCACCTCAGCCTGGACCCAACCCACGGCGGCAGCATATTACCACAACAGCTACCTAGCAGCCCATCACCCCTTCCCGCACCCTGCCTTCAGGTAAAAAAAAAAGGTTGCATCTGTCAGGAGAATAAGGCATGGTACATGTGTACTGCTGCTTGTTCAACAGAAGCCGATCTAACCATCTGTGTCTGTCGAACGTGTATACCCAGCTTGGTATTAAACCCAAAAGCAAACCGTTATCTTACAGCTTACCAATTCTTGTATGTGATGGCTGCATTTGTTTTTTTGGCTTGCTTTCTTCTATTTTGATTTGTTGATCCGGCCAGTAAGTCTACTGTTTTTTAAAAGAAGCTGTTCAGCAGAATAAATCGGTTACAGAGACAAACCATTTAACGGTAGCAGGGATGCTTACAATGATCGCCTTTTAACTTATGTAAAAACTTTTTTTTTTTATCCCAAACAGAAAAAAAAAAAAAACTGTTGCTGTAACTGCTTATAATTATTGGCTGGAGTTTGCTTCAATTTGTTAGATTTACTAGCAGATTTAGATCCACAAACACTCCCCGTCCCCCAGACTGACAATGCTGCTGTATGTTACTGGCCAGATCACCAGGTGAAAACTAGAGCTGCACCGAAATTTCAGCGGCCAAAACCTATCGTCCGAAAATTGTGTTTTTAGCAATTTGCCGATAGAGAAAAAGGTGTGGATTAATGGTGCCGAAAACGCATTCATATTTTGCACAGGTTTGCAACTTCACATGGTGTCAGATGCACATTGATTGACCATTTATTAGAGCGCATCAATATATATATATTCCTTATGGGTTTCTGATCACCTTTCTAATTGATAGCAGCTTAATTCACATTGTTCAATCAAATCTTTTTACACATCAATTTACAATTTGTA
>JBBDGP010005469.1:0-48512 GCA_037952835.1 Lithobates septentrionalis
CCCTCATATCACCCCACCTCATCCCCTCCATTCCCACCTCATCCCACCCGCCCTCCCATCTATTCCCCACCTCATCCCACCTCCCATCCATTCCCCACCTCATCCCACCTCCCATCCATTCCCCCACCTCATCCCACCTGCCCTCCCTGCAATCCTTTCTCTACCTGATCCCACCAAGTTTCTCCACCATCTGATCTCCCCCCCTCCCATCTAATCCTCCATTTGACCTTAATTCATCTTCCTGATCCCACCATCTGCCTCCAACATATGACCCCACCAGCTGTATCCTTCAGCCAACCTCTACCTGACCCCTCATTTGCTTCTCTTTCCAACTTCACCAACCTTCGTTATCTAGTCCCAACTGGATGCTAGCAGCTGATCCTCTAGAAAACTCATCAGCCGTCCCTGAGATCCAACCCCTTCTGACCCAAAATATACTCCTCTATCCAATTCAGCCATCTATCTGCACCAAATATCTAGCAGATTGTACATCTGATCTTCGTTCAACTCTTATCTGATCCCATACTTAGTCCTGACTTGACCCATCTACCAGCCCACCCATCTTTTTTTTTTTTTTTTTGCATGAAGTACTGCCAGCTTCCCTATGGTGAGACCTGAAACTCTACATACCCTCACGGTGATACCTGGAAGATTACATACCCCCACCCTCAGCCCTCCTATGACGAGACCTGAAATTCTACATACCACCTACCACCAGAACATCTACAGCAATACCTGGAAATCTACATACCTGTGGCTCCCCCCGTGGCAAGATGTGAAACTCTACATACCCCTAAGGTAAAGCCAGGATTCTACATACTCCCACCCCCCCAGCACTCCTATGATGAGACCTGATACTCTACATCCTCCACACCCCCAGAAGTTCTACAGCAATACCTGGAAATCTACATACCTCTGGCTCCCCCATAGTGAGATCTGAAACTCTACATACCCCCCAATGTAATACCAGGAATCTACATACTCCCCACCCTCAGCACGCTCAGGGTGAGACCTGGAAATCTACATACCCCGGTGAGACCTAAAGCTCTACATACCCCAGAAAATACCTGGAAATACCAGGAAATCTATATAAAAACACAACTTCCAGCACTCCTATGGTTAAACCTGAAACTCTACACACTCCAGCTCTGGTATAGCGAGGTCGGTAAGTCTACGATCAAACCTGTACTTTTCATATTTCCATCTCCCCCATTGTAGAGCCTGGTACTTCACATACCCTCAGCTCTCCTTTGGTGAGACCTGAAACTCTACATACCTCCAGCTTCCCTATAGTGAAACTAATGCCGCGTACACACGGTCGTACTTTTCGTCTACAAAAGTCCAACGGACGCTGACGGACTAAAGCTGGCTGGTAATCCGATCGTGTGTGGGCTTCTCCGGACTTTCAACTGACTTTTTTAGCCTCAAATCCGACGTACTTTAGATTTGAAACATGCTTCAAATCTTTACTTCGTAACTACGACGGACCCCGAAATCCGCTCGTCTGTGTGCTAGTCCGACGGACAAAAAGCCACGCTAGGGCACCTATTGGCTACTGGCTATGAACTTCCTTATTTTAGTCCGGTGTACGTCATCACGTAAGAATTCGACGGACTTTTGTGTGGTCGTGTGTAGGCAAGTCCATTCGTTAGAAAGTATGCCACAAGTCCGCCGCAAGTCCGCCGAAAGTCTGCCGGAAGTCTGTCGGACAGGCTGTCTGACTTTTGTAGACGAAAAGTCCGACCGTGTGTACGCGGCATTAGAATGCTACATTTCAATGGTCAAACATGAACCCTTCCTATCTCCAGCTCCTCCGTGGTAAGGCATACCCACATCTCCTTAGCAAGAAGGCCTGAAGCTCTACATACTCCAAGCTCCTCTATGGTAACGCCTGGTACTTTATATACCCCCAAGTTCTCCTTTGGTGAGACCTGAACTCTACTTACCCCCAGCTTCCCTATGGTGAGCCAGGAAACTCTACATACCCCCAGCTCCCATATGGTGTAGCCTGTAAATCTACGCGATTCCTGCCCCCATGACTAGACCTGAACTCCTCATACCACCAATATTTGTCAGGGTACTCTTCATAATCGCAGCTCCTCTAGGGTAAGGCCTGGAATGCTACATGGCCCCTCCTCCCATTCTGATGAATCCTAATACTGTACATGCCCACATCTCCTCAACAAAGAAGGCCTGAAACTCGACACTTCGAGCTCCTCTATGGTAAGGCCTTGAACTCTTCAAATCCCCGACCCTCCCTATGGTGAAACTCTACTTACCCTCAGCTGCCCTATGTAGTCTCCAGCCTCGATGATACTCATGTCCCCCTGAGACATCAGGATGACCTGGACGGTCTGTAGGACGTCGGTGGCCATGGTGACATCCCCGCAGATGTACATATGTCCGTTCTTGTTTCGCAGCACATCATGTACCTGATAGGCCAGCTGTGTCCGCAGGATGTCCTGTACATAGGTCTGGACAAGATGGGAGAGTATCAGGGACTGATTGATGTAATGTCTGCCCTCATGTTGTAAAGAACAACCTGTTGGCGCTATATAAATGCTGTATTATAATAATAATGATAATAATAGTAATCGGCTCACATTCTCCATTTCACAACATTCATCTCTCACTGAGTCCGCCATGTACCAAATATTAAAAATGGGGAAGATTGTGGATCTTAGTTAAAGTTGGGATCCAGCCAAAATGTATTTGAGCTTTGGAAGGAGAAGAGGACGGTTCGATTCACGGTCAGGTTTTTGTTGTGTCTGTAGACCTACTAGAGATTTCCTCTCAATTCTCCACCTCTCAGTTCTCGACACAAACCCTTTCCTGCTTCCTGCCAAGTCTAAAACTAAAACCTAACAAAAAAAAAAAAGGTGTTGCCTGGAAATGGACGAATGAACTTCTAGACCAGGGGTCCCCAAACTTTCTAAACAAGGGTCCAGTTTACGGTCTTCCAGACTTTAGGGGGCCAGTAGAAGAGGTCCCAACATCAGTGGGAAAATACAGTGCAGTGGGAGGAATTGTGTCCCATTGTTGGTGCCATTGGGCCCAATTGTTGGTGTCAGTGGGAGGAATTGTGCCCCATCGTTGGTGTCATTGGGCCCATTCATTCATGTCAGTGCTAGGAATTGTACCCCATCATTTGTATTAGTGGGAGGAATTGTGCCCCATCGTTGGTGCCAGTGCGCGGAAATGTGCCCCATGATCGGTGCACTATTATTGGTGTCATTGGTAGGAATTGGGCCCATTGGCATCAACAATGGTACACAATTGTTGGTGTCAGCGAGAGGAATTGTGCCCCATCGTTGGTGTCATTGGGCCCATTCTTTCGTGTCATTGGGAGGTATTGTACCCCATCATTGGTACTAGTGGGAGGAATTGTACCCCATCATTGGTACTAGTGGGAGGAATCGTGCCCCATCATTGGTGCCAGTGCGAGGAATTGTGCCCCATTGTTAGTTCCTGTGTGAGAAATTGTGCCCCAACGTTGGTGCCAGTGGGAGGAATTGTGCCCCATCGTTGGTGCCAGTGGGCCCAATTGTTGGTGTCAGTGAGAGGAATTGTGCCCCATCGTTGGTGTCATTGGGCCCATTCTTTCGTGTCATGGGAGGTATTGTACCCCATCATTGGTATTAGTGGGAGGAATTGTACCCCATCATTGGTACTAGTGGAAGGAATCGTGCCCCAACGTTGGTGCCAGTGGGAGGAATTGTGCCCCATCATTGGTGCCAGTGGGCCCAATTGTTGGTGTCAGTGAGAGGAATTGTGCCCCATCGTTGGTGTCATTGGGCCCATTCTTTCGTGTCATGGGAGGTATTGTACCCCATCATTGGTATTAGTGGGAGGAATTGTACCCCATCATTGGTACTAGTGGAAGGAATCGTGCCCCATCATTGGTGCCAGTGCGAGGAATTGTGCCCCATTATTAGTTCCTGTGTGAGAAATTGTGCCCCAACGTTGGTGCCAGTGGGAGGAATTGTGCCCCATCGTTGGTGCCAGTGGGCCCAATTGTTGGTGTCAGTGAGAGGAATTGTGCCCCTTCATTAGAGTTAGTGGATGAAATAGTGGCCCAAGAGCCTGATAAAAGCAAGCAATCTTAGTTAAAATTGGGATCCAGCCAAAATTTATTTTGGCTTTGGAAGGAGAAGAGGACGGTTCGATTCACGGTCAGGTTTTTGTTGTGTCTGTAGACCTACTAGAGATTTCCTCTCAATTCTCCACCTCTCAGTTCTCGACACAAACCCTTTCCTGCTTCCTGGCAAGTCTAAAACTAAAATCTAAAAAAAATAAAAAAATTTAAAAAAAAGGTGTTGCCTGGAAATGGACGAACGAACGTCTAGACCGGGGGTCCCCAAACTTTCTAAACAAGGGTGAAGTTTACTGTCTTTCAGACTGTGGACATCTGGCCCCTAGGCCACAGTTTGGAGACAACCGTTCTAGACCTTTGTGGTTGAGGCCATCTATGCTCTGGAGCTTGATACAGTCGGAGAAGAACAATGGGGTAGAGTCAGACTGCTGCCCAGTATGGGATGTGGATTTCTAGTCACCAGGGACGGTTCCTCTAGAATTATACATCTCCATAGATCGATTTGAAGTCTGCGCTTAGGATGTTTAACGGGGCTGCTGCCTTCCCTTAATTAATTCCTAATTAGGAGTTAATTGGATGAACTGAAAAGGGGGTTGGGGAAATTGGCGCTGCCCTATTCTAATGTAATTACCCAAACATTGAAAGTATTAGTAAATATGTGAAACACACAAATGAGGTAGTGATGTAAATGAATTGCCTCTATTAAAATATATATAAACCGTGAACGTGCACCTGTTCTACGTATCTAAAATAAATGAATATAAAATTGTGCAAATTAATACAAAATTGTGCTTCTGAAATAGATATGAAATTATGCAGAATTACAAAAAGTCGTGCTCCACCTCTATTATAACATTATAACAGACCGTCTTTGACAACGTCTGATGACGAAACGCGTAAGGTGGAGTCACGCTCACACGTCATACCCAGAAGAGCCGACTGGAACGCAAGGTGGGACGCACGCTCGGATTCGATTCCTGGTCCCATCTATTGCAGACAGCGGCGGGTTTTTCGATTGCTTTTAAAAACGCTTTTTGTTTTTAAATGTTTTTATCCTGAATAAACTGGACGTACTTCACCATACAAGCCCCCCGTTTGTTTTCTTCACGGGAGGAGTCCTAAACAGCACGGAGGAGGTAAAGAGTCTAAACATCCAGACCCGGACAAGGAAGCTTCACCATCAGCATAGAAGGAGGATCCAAGTACGAATAAACAGAACGGGAGAGAGGCACCCTGCAATAGCAGCCACCCTGAGGAACCCACTCTTTTGCCCAATACGGAATCTGGTGAGTGGGGGAGCACGGGGGGGGGGAGCACCTGAAGTCACCAGTTCCTGTATGCACAGAAGTCACCGAATATTACCCCCTGGATAGCTGGAAATGCATTACTAATCCTGATGCACTCAAAACATTCCTTTTTAATAAGACTTTATTAAGAGGTTTCCTGGTGTTTTTTATTTCACAGATGCACTTTACTGCACTTTATATGAGCACTACAGGTTGGACTCATGCCTCCTATGGTTTTGTTTATATGAATAGAAGTTTTTATGCAACCTAGCATTTACTAGTTCAATACACGTTTGTTTATTATTTGTTACCAGTGCACTTTTGTTACTGGAATCATAGGGATCATGAGGAGACCCCTACATGATTAATGGTAACCTTCAAGCTTGGGACATTTGACTGACTTATGAATGTTATAATAGAGGTGGAGCACGACTTTTTGTATTCTGCATAATTTCATATCTATTTTCAGAAGCACAATTTTGTATTAATTTGCACAATTTTATATTCATTTATTTTAGATACGTAGAACAGGTGCACTTCACGGGTTTATATATATTTTAATAGAGGCAATCATTTACATCACTACCTCATTTGTGTGTTTCACATATTTACTAATACTTTCAATGTTTGGGTAATTACATTAGAATAGGGCAGCGCCAATTTCCCCATACATCTCCATAGACTTGGTCCTCACCTTCGGGCAGTCTGGCTGGCGGGAGAAAGCGGTGTAGATCTCAGTGAAGGCTCCTCTCTGACGAGCGTCATAGGTTTCCTCCTTGTAGATGTGATCAAGTTCTGCACAGCGGGAGCCGAAGACCAGCGTCATTTCACCGGGAACCACACCTGGGAGGGCAAGAAGAACGGCTGAGAAGGGGCACCAATGGAGAGAAGCTTTCCCCTGGGAACGTTACATACATTTCTTTTATTTGGGGGCATTCTGTCTTTTTTTTCCTGCCTTTCATCTTCCCATATTAAAAGTCTGGATGTAAAGTTAGATGATTGGTTTCAGAGTGAATTATTTTTTTGGCTGCAGGGCCCGTAGATGGAGAACATGAGCAGTAGGGTGGTACATCCGCATTTCACATCTCTGTCACCAGATGGCGCTCTTATCGCACTCACCAACGTTCAAGATGGATCCCACAATGACGGCTCAGCAGACCCATCACACAATGGTAATGAATACCCCGGTACCTCTACTGCCCCCTACTGCTGGGTCACATACTGACCATTATTCAGCAATGAGCCCACCAGCTACAGTACAGTCTGAGCTTCAAGGCTGAACTCCGGGTAAACAGCTACATACAGATGAAATACTGTACATATAAGGCAGCTGTTCTACCTGCCAAAGCATTTGTATTTCTGTCCATCCAGTTCTGAGATTTACACAGCCTGCCACACAGAGTAGCCCTTTCTGGCAGGGCAGGAGACCTGATTTTTCTCTGCTGCAGTTCAATAACCACTTACATGTCTTGTCCCTCCCCCAGCCTGAGATAGGTTAGTGAACTGAACAAATACGATAAAGCTCATCCCTCTGCTCTCTCCTCCTATCAGCATGCTTCTTGCATTGCAGCACAACGAATTGACTCCTTGTTATATTCAGGTTCTTACAATACATTGATTGATAAATTATGAATATTTTTCTCTCATATATCTGTCTGGAGTTCTGCTTTAAGAAATGGGGAATGTTGGAGATTTGCTCACCTTTGTTTTCATGTCATACAGTCTCTGCTGCCAGAACCCTCTGAAGGGGGCAATTCCTGTTCCGGGGCCCACAAGAATGCAGGGGGCTTTTGTATCTGCAGGGAGGTGAAAAGTGGGGGCTCTGTGGAGGAAGACAGACAGATACATGGTAAGGTGACATGGGACCAGAGGCGGCAGCACCCTTTTACCTGTGGCATCGCTAGACATGGACAGCCCCACCGGTCTCCTGGCATGTGCTCCAGGCTGATTAGCCTATAAATCATTTGGTGTTGTTGGCGGTCCGAGGGGGGGAACGTTATCTCTATACCTGGTGGTCACACCACTTGTAGCCCATTCATAGAATGTATGTAATAGTAGTAGTATGCATTATTCAGGGGCAGTGCTAGAACCTGGCACCCAGGGTATGTGCCCCCCAGGTCTGCTACCGAGTGGCCCGGGTCTGCTACCGAGTGGCCCATGTCTGCTACCGAGTGGCCCGGGTCTGCTACCGAGTGGCCCGGGTCTGCTACCGAGTGGCCCTGGTCTGCTACCGAGTGGCCAGGGTCTGCTACCGAGTGGCCCGGGTCTGCTACCGAGTGGCCCATGTCCTGCTACCGAGTGGCCCATGTCTGCTACCGAGTGGCCCGGGTCTGCTACCGAGTGGCCCGGGTCTGCTACCGAGTGGCCCGGGTCTGCTACAGAGTGGCCCAGGTCTGCTACCGAGTGGCCCAGGTCTGCTACCGAGTGGCCCATCTCTGCTACCGAGTGGCCCATCTCTGCTACCGAGTGGCCCAGGTCTGCTACCGAGTGGCCCTGGTCCGCTACCGAGTGGCCCATCTCTGCTACCGAGTGGCCCATCTCTGCTACCGAGTGGCCCATCTCTGCTACCGAGTGGCCCATCTCTGCTACCGAGTGGCCCATCTCTGCTACCGAGTGGCCCAGGTCTGCTACCGAGTGGCCCTGGTCCGCTACCGAGTGGCCCAGGTCTGCTACCGAGTGGCCCATCTCTGCTACCGAGTGGCCCAGGTCTGCTACCGAGTGGCCCTGGTCCGCTACCGAGTGGCCCAGGTCTGCTACCGAGTGGCCCATCTCTGCTACCGAGTGGCCCAGGTCTGCTACCGAGTGGCCCTGGTCCGCTACCGAGTGGCCCGGGTCCGCTACCGAGTGGCCCGGGTCTGCTACCGAGTGGCCCGGGTCTGCTACCGAGTGGCCCGGGTCTGCTACCGAGTGGCCCGGGTCTGCTACCGAGTGGCCCGGGTCTGCTACAGAGTGGCCCAGGTCTGCTACCGAGTGGCCCATCTCTGCTACCGAGTGGCCCATCTCTGCTACAGAGTGGCCCAGGTCTGCTACCGAGTGGCCCTGGTCCGCTACCGAGTGGCCCATCTCTGCTACCGAGTGGCCCATCTCTGCTACCGAGTGGCCCATCTCTGCTACCGAGTGGCCCATCTCTGCTACCGAGTGGCCCAGGTCTGCTACCGAGTGGCCCTGGTCCGCTACCGAGTGGCCCAGGTCTGCTACCGAGTGGCCCATCTCTGCTACCGAGTGGCCCAGGTCTGCTACCGAGTGGCCCGGGTCTGCTACCGAGTGGCCCGGGTCTGCTACCGAGTGGCCCTGGTCTGCTACCGAGTGGCCCTGGTCTGCTACCGAGTGGCCCGGGTCTGCTACCGAGTGGCCCGGGTCTGCTACCGAGTGGCCCTGGTCAGCTACCGAGTGGCCCAGGTCTGCTACCGAGTGGCCCTGGTCTGCTACTGAGTGGCCCATCTCTGCTACCGAGTGGCCCTGGTCTGCTACTGAGTGGCCCCGTTCTCCTTTCAGATATGGTGATGATACATTCTATGCGTTTTACAGTTTTTATACAGTTTTTAGACCAATTTATTTTCGTTCAGCAATAAAGATTGTTCTAGTCTTAGATTTGATCCAAAGTGGTCATCATAGTATCCTGCCAGACCCTCAACGTTTTCATCTGTGTGCCCCTGATCTATTAGGACTGTTCACCTTGAAGAGAACCAGTCTCCTCCCAACCTCTCTTGCAAATGTCCCATATGGTGCCCACCAGCCCTTGGAGGCTCAACCCATTAGAGAAGGTGAAGGGGTAAAGGAATTCATGGCCGGTAGGTAAAAAAGGGAGACATTATTGGAGTTCCTCCAACTTCTACCTTTTTTTTTTAATTCACCACATATATACAGCTAAGGGGGCAATCCACGAGATCAGACTGCCCATACCCCACCCATGATGATACATACATTGCCCTGGTCTAAGCCTCCGACTCCCTCTGCCAGCTGAACCCCGAACCATCTCAAATGATGAGAGTGGGTGAGGGACTGGGTTTGTTTCTGCTATTCACCCTTTCAGAGGAGGAGCATTTGGGGTATTTCAGTAGAATTGTGGTATATTTACCCGCGGACGAAGCAAGGGACAGAGGAGCTGAGGCAGAGCTGGTCCAACCACGTTGAGCAGACCCCGTAGTGCAGGGGACCTTTATTTTCTGCAGGAGAGAATGGAGAAAAAAGCAAATTTCAGACACTCAGTCAATATAATGTCCACATACAGATAATGTTATAATCGTGGCCCCCAGGGGCCCCTCACCCTGAGTCCGGTACGACACTACGGCCACGGTGAGGTGGATCTGGTCAGGGCAAGTGTCCATGGAGGAGCTGATGGAGTAATACCGCGGCTGGAGGAGAGGCAACTGTGTGAGAAGGAGGGAACTGGGGATGGAGATTGATGGGAACTCCTCCAGAACCTCCACCAGATTGGGGCATCGGAACCACTTCCACTCCTCGTACTGCCGGGCGTCCTGCGGGGATGAGAAGGGGACCGCGGTTACACTTTTCCACAACACATTGGACACCAAACCCACCGAGATCAGAAAGAAAGAAATATCGGTAATGCCTGGAATTCTGGATTCTCCCATCTTTGTACATGTATGGCCCATCCCAAAAATGTTCTAGGGGTGTTCCTGGACTCAGTGAGGATTCTGCTGGGAGTCTGTACGCCTATTACATTTCACTGAATCAGAAACCATCATATTTACTAGATGGTTCTAGACTGGTCAAAGGTTCAATCTGACTGATATCCGGTAATGTGCAATGATGCAATCAACCAGAGTCCTTTATAAAAAAGGAGCTGTCAGATTCAAGGTTAGAGAATTAATGCTGAAACCTGATTGGTCCAGCCTGGCTCAGTGCTCTCACCTGGCTCAGGGTCTCCAGCCTCTGCCTCTCGGTGGGGTCCTCACACAGGACACTCAGCAGCTGCAGGAACTGGGGTGTGGGGGGTGTGGTGATGTCCAGGTAATTGGTCAGGGCCTGACGCAGCGTACAGGGGGGGATCCGAGTGTCCGGGACCCAGTTGACTTTCCGTCCGGATCCCAATCCTGGCAACAGACATACAAATTAAAGAGAAGGAAAGGATTGGTGCATGAAAACCCCAGATCCTGGTGCAAGACAGGAGCTGGGGCCGAGTGTCAGTCCTATGCCCAGTGCTTCAGATTTCAAATTCCCCCAATAACTGCCCTACAGATAACATGTCCACCCCATTATTAGCAGTATCTAAAGCTCCCAACCTTCATAACCACCCCCAACCTGCACCCCCCCCCCCAGTTCTCAAAACCACCCCCACCAACCTTCATAACCTCCCCCTAACCCTTAAAACCGTGCCCCTACCTTCATAAACCCCCCCCCCCAACACCGATAACCACTCCCTCAACCTGCATAATCTCCTCCTAACCTTAATAACCTCTATCTTACCCTGTCCCCCGCCCACCAACCTTCATAACCCCCCCCCCCCCAACTAACCTCGCCCCCACCTTCATAAGCTCCCAAACACTGGTAACCACTCCCCCAACCTTCATAACCTCCTCCCCAACCCTCTAAACCTTTTAACTACTCCTCTGTACCAACTCCTATTACCCCTCATTTGAACCCAGCTCCCCAACCTTTATTACCTCTCCCTCAACCTGCATAACCTCCCTCTAACCCTTAAAACCTCCCCCCACCAGCTTCATAACCTTCCCACCCCAACATTTGCAACAACTCCCCCATCCTTCATAACCTCCTCATCAACCCTCTTAACTACTCCTCTGTACCTAACCCACTTAACCCCTATTACCCTTCCTCAAAACTCAACTTTCATAACCCCATCTCCCCCCAACCATTATAACCTCCCCCTCAACCTGCAAAACCCCCCCCCCCCAACCTTCATACCTATGGTACTCCTCCGTACTGAACCCACTCAACTCCCATTACCCCTCCTATAAAACCCAACACCCCCCCCAAACCTCATAGCCTCAACTCTGCACCCCAAACTTCATAACCCCTGCTCTTCTACTAACTCCCCAACATTTATAACTTCTTTCCTCCATATCATCCTCCCCAAAAAAAACTATTAACCCTTCCTCCAGACCTAACCCCCAACCTTCATTACCCCTCCTCCACACCACTATTACCACTTTCTTCCAAACGAATCTACAATCCATTATAGTGCCCTCTCTGCGCCCCTCGAATCTTCATAAAACATTCCTCATCTCCGAATTCCTCAGTTCCTATTACCCCTCCTCCAAGCCTATTCCCCAACCCTCATAACCCCTCCACCACACAGTCCCAACCCCCATATATCACTCTCCAATACACATTTCCTCAACTACCCCTCCTACAAATCTAATACCCTAGCCCTCCTGGCAGCCCCCCCTCTCGCCTTTGTACCTAACCCACCCAACTCCTATTATCCCTCCCTAACTCTCCAACTCCGGAACCCTCAAACCAATTTTCATAACCTTTCCTCTGTACCCCCACCTAAACCCCAACCCTGATAACCTTTCCTACACACCCCCTGAACTTTTCTTCCTCCACACCTAACCTCTCAACCCTCATAGCTTCTTCTCTGCACCCCCCAATCTTTCTAACCCCTCCTCCACACCACCCCTCAAGACCTATCCTTCCTCAAAGCCTAACCTCCAAATCCTCATCCCCATCCCCATTAGCCATTACCCGTCCTAACCTAGCTCTCCAACCTTTATAACTGCTCTTCCACTCCTCCCCTCAACTCCTAATATCTATCCTATAAACCCAACCCCCAAACCCTCATACCCCCTCCAACACCTATTACCCCTCCTAACCTAACTGCCCAACCCTTTTAACCCCTCTTCTACATCTCCCCAACTCCTATTATCCCTACTTGACACCCAACCTCCAAACCTCCTTCTGCTTCACATAATTTCTACAGCGCCCCCCCCCCCCCCAACCCACTTAGCCCTTCCTCCACATTCACCTGAATCCTATTATAACTCCTGCACACCTGGCCCCTCATCTCCAATCCACCATCCCTCCCCCCACTTTGTACTGTAAGCCTGCTCTCCTCCAAGGCTTCCTCTCCAGTCATAATGATGTATAATACCTCAAGGAGAGCTCTACATGTGACATGATGTGCCTTAAAACTTGCTCCAGTGATGGAGATGGAGATAGAGATAGATATGGCCTTGTAAACTCTATGGGCCCCCTTCAGAAGACCCAACCTCTGCTACCCCTCCATCTACCCCACAGGAAAGTATCACAAGGCGTCTGGTGGCGGCATCTCCTACTCACGGTTGTTGGGGTCTTTCTCCATCGTCTCCACTAGGACGGTGTCATTAGCCAGCGGAGGGTCCTCCACCCTCTCCAGCAGTGTCAGAACCAGCTCTTCCCGGTTACATGGGAACACCCCGAGATGGTCACCAGGGGAATAACAGAGCTCCTTCTGCCCCGCTGTGTTCAACTTCACCAGGATGGTGGAGCGGCTGAGACACCAGAAGAACCAATGAGAATGAAGGAAAGAAATTTTTTTTTCTTTTAATCATAAGAAAGGTTTTATTTGAACACATTCAAGCATACATGTTCCATAAACACTCACAATAGACCCCACCTAGTGGCTGAAAACAGAAATGACAGTACCAATAGAGCACCACTGTCCAAAGTCAGATCATAGTAACCAACATTAAGTAATCAAAGCCATTCCACCCCAATATCCTATCAATAGTCACGTCTACTGGAGCCAATCCTGGTACATCAAAAACCCCCCCAAAAGAAAATGTTATTAAAGTGGGACTCCACCTGTCCCTGCCACAGTCACACAGTATTGTTATACATTTATATAGCTCTGACATATACCGCAGTGCTGTACAGAGATCGCTGAACCAATCACATCAGCATACCTCCCAAGGGAATGAGGGACACCTACTAACAAACGTATGTAGGCATAGGACACGCCCCCTGCCACACCCCTTTAAAGGAGAATTAACCAAAAAAAGGTTAATGAAATCCACAAGAGCTTTTTTTTACCACTAATATTCCTTTATACTGACTTTAAAAATGTACAAATGTAGCAATTTAGAAATTGGATGAAAGGTTTAGCTCTAGGAAACCCTTTTTGAAAGATAAAAGTGCATTTTATTTACATCTGTATAGATCAGACCAAAATCAGGGACAAATGAGGAGGAATGAGGGACAGAGGGACATTGCTGCAAATCAGGGACAGTTGGGAGCTATGCATCAGTCTCTGTACCAGAGGAGCTTACACTCTAATATCCCCCCCCCCCACAGTCACATCAGTCTCTGTACAGAGGAGCTTACACTCTAATGTCCCCTCCCCCCACAGTCACATCAGTCTCTGTACAGAGGAGCTTACACTCTAATGTCCCCTCCCCCCACAGTCACATCAGTCTCTATACAGAGGAGCTTACACTCTAATGTCCCCTCCCCCCACAGTCACATCTGTCTCTGTACAGAGGAGCTTACACTCTAATGTCCCCCCCCCCCACAGTCACATCAGTCTCTATACAGAGGAGCTTACACTCTAATGTCCCCTCCCCCCACAGTCACATCAGTCTCTATACAGAGGAGCTTACACTCTAATGTCCCCTCCCCCCACAGTCACATCAGTCTCTGTACAGAGGAGCTTACACTCTAATGTCCCCTCCCCCACAGTCACATCAGTCTCTGTACAGAGGAGCTTACACTCTAATGTCCCCTCCCCCACAGTCACATCAGTCTCTGTACAGAGGAGCTTACACTCTAATGTCCCCTCCCCCACAGTCACATCAGTCTCTATACAGAGGAGCTTACACTCTAATGTCCCCTCCCCCCACACATCAGTCTCTGTACAGAGGAGCTTACACTCTAATGTCCCCTCCCCCACAGTCACATCAGTCTCTGTACAGAGGAGCTTACACTCTAATGTCCCCTCCCCCCACCGTCACATCAGTCTCTATACAGAGGAGCTTACACTCTAATGTCCCCTCCCCCACAGTCACATCAGTCTCTATACAGAGGAGCTTACACTCTAATGTCCCCTCCCCCACAGTCACATCAGTCTCTGTACAGAGGAGCTTACACTCTAATGTCCCCTCCCCCACAGTCACACACTATTATTATTATACATTTATATAGCTCTGACATATACTGCAGTGCTGTACAGAGATCACTGAGCCAATCACAGATGGTTTTTGGGGATCATCTGTCAGTTTCAGGGGTCCAGGAGGTCACATGACCCCCCACCTCTTCTCTGGAAATAAAGTGTCTGTCCTATGCCTAATGACCAATCAGATGTCAGCTCTCACTTTCCCAGCAAAGAGTAAATTGATAAATTGAACAATCAGATATGAGCAGCACAAACATGTTTCAGTCACTGGGCTCTGCGATCCTCCATTCTCACCTGGACTGGTCACTCTGCAGGTTCTCCCTGGATAGGAATACGGCCTCATAGACTTTCCTCCTGTGCACCTGAGAGAGTCCTGAGAGAGACAAACACCCATCAATACAACGGGGACCCCACAATGCAGTCCTAGGATGACCAGACAAGGGGGAAAGGGATCTACTGACCCGAAACAGGGGATCCAGAATATGGGATAGATGAAAATGGTGGGGGGGGGGGGGTGACGGATCCAGAATATGGGATAGATGAAAATGGTGGGGGGGGGGGGTTGACTGATCCAGACTGAGGGCTGAAGATCCCAATGCTCAACCTTGGGAGGACCCTCCCCTGTTCTTCCCACAGAAGTGAAGTCATACCTGTGATGAGGTCAGGGAGGGGGGAGGTGCGGTCATACCTGTGATGAGGTCAGGGGGGGCGGAGGTGGGGTCATACCTGTGATGAGGTCGGGGGGACGGAGGTGGGGTCATACCTGTGATGAGGTCGGGGGGACGGAGGTGGGGTCATACCTGTGATGAGGTCAGGGAGGGGGGAGGTGCGGTCATACCTGTGATGAGGTCGGGGGGGACGGAGGTGGGGTCCTACCTGTGATGAGGTCGGGGGGAGGAGGTGGGGTCATACCTGTGATGAGGTCGGGGGGACGGAGGTGGGGTCATACCTGTGATGAGGTCAGGGGGGAGAAGGTGGGGTCATACCTGTGATGAGGTCGGGGGGACGGAGGTGGGGTCATACCTGTGATGAGGTCGGGACAGAGGTGGGGTCATACCCGTGATGAGGTCAGGGGGGAGAAGGTGGGGTCATACCTGTGATGAGGTCGGGGGGACGGAGGTGGGGTCATACCTGTGATGAGGTCGGGGGGACGGAGGTGGGGTCATACCTGTGATGAGGTCAGGGAGGGGGGAGGTGCGGTCATACCTGTGATGAGGTCGGGGGGGACGGAGGTGGGGTCCTACCTGTGATGAGGTCGGGGGGAGGAGGTGGGGTCATACCTGTGATGAGGTCGGGGGAGGAGGTGGGGTCATACCTGTGATGAGGTCGGGGGAGGAGGTGGGGTCATACCTGTGATGAGGTCAGGGGGACGGAGGTGGGGTCATACCTGTGATGAGGTCGGGGGACAGAGGTGGGGTCATACCCGTGATGAGGTCAGGGGGGAGAAGGTGGGGTCATACCTGTGATGAGGTCGGGGGGACGGAGGTGGGGTCATACCTGTGATGAGGTCGGGGGGACAGAGGTGGGGTCATACCTGTGATGAGGTCGGGGGGGACGGAGGTGGGGTCATACCTGTGATGAGGTCGGGGGGACGGAGGTGGGGTCATACCTGTGATGAGGTCAGGGGGACAGAGGTGGGGTCATACCTGTGATGAGGTCGGGGGGGAGGAGGTGGGGTCATACCTGTGATGAGGTCGGAGGGGAGGAGGTGGGGTCATACCTGTGATGAGGTCAGGGGGGAGAAGGTGGGGTCATACCTGTGATGAGGTCGGGGGAGACGGAGGTGGGGTCATACCTGTGATGAGGTCGGGGGACGGAGGTGGGGTCATACCTGTGATGAGGTCGGGGGGAGGAGGTGGGGTAATACCTGTGATGAGGTCGGGGGAGGAGGTGGGGTCATACCTGTGATGAGGTCGGGGGGGGAGGTGGGGTCATACCTGTGATGAGGTCGGAGGGAGGAGGTGGGGTCATACCCATGATGAGGTCGGGGGGGACGGAGGTGGGGTCATACCTGTGATGAGGTCGGGGGGACGGAGGTGGGGTCATACCTGTGATGAGGTCAGGGGGGAGAAGGTGGGGTCATACCTGTAATGAGGTCGGGGAAGGAGGTGGGGTCATACCTGTGATGAGGTCGGGGGAGGAGGTGGGGTCATACCTGTAATGAGGTCGGGGGAGGAGGTGGGGTCATACCTGTGATGAGGTCGGGGGAGGAGGTGGGGTCATACCTGTGATGAGGTCGGGGGGGGGAGGTGGGGTCATACCTGTGATGAGGTCAGGGGGGGCGGAGGTGGGGTCATACCTGTGATGAGGTCGGGGGGAGGAGGTGGGGTCATACCTGTGATGAGGTCGGGGGAGGAGGTGGGGTCATACCTGTGATGAGGTCGGGGGAGGAGGTGGGGTCATACCTGTGATGAGGTCGGGGGGCAGAGGTGGGGTCATACCTGTGATGAGGTCGGGGGGCAGAGGTGGGGTCATACCTGTGATGAGGTCGGGGGGCAGAGGTGGGGTCATACCTGTGATGAGGTCGGGGGGATGGAGGTGGGGTCATACCTGTGATGAGGTCGAGGGGCAGAGGTGGGGTCATACCTGTGATGAGGTCGGGGGGCGGAGGTGGGGTCATACCTGTGATGAGGTCGGGGGGCAGAGGTGGGGTCATACCTGTGATGAGGTCGGGGGGCAGAGGTGGGGTCATACCTGTGATGAGGTCGGGGGGGACGGAGGTGGGGTCATACCTGTGATGAGGTCGGGGGAGGAGGTGGGGTCATACCTGTGATGAGGTCGGGGGGAGGAGAAGGGGTCATACCTGTGATGAGGTTGGGGGGAGGAGGTGGGGTCATACCTGTGATGAGGTCGGGGGAGGAGGTGGGGTCATACCTGTGATGAGGTCGGGGGGCAGAGGTGGGGTCATACCTGTGATGAGGTCGGGGGGCAGAGGTGGGGTCATACCTGTGATGAGGTCGGGGGGCAGAGGTGGGGTCATACCTGTGATGAGGTCGGGGGGCAGAGGTGGGGTCATACCTGTGATGAGGTCGAGGGGCGGAGGTGGGGTCATACCTGTGATGAGGTCGGGGGGCGGAGGTGGGGTCATACCTGTGATGAGGTCGGGGGGCAGAGGTGGGGTCATACCTGTGATGAGGTCGGGGGGCAGAGGTGGGGTCATACCTGTGATGAGGTCGGGGGGAGGAGGTGGGGTCATACCTGTGATGAGGTCGGGGGGAGGAGAAGGGGTCATACCTGTGATGAGGTTGGGGGGAGGAGGTGGGGTCATACCCATGATGAGGTCGGGGGGGACGGAGGTGGGGTCATACCTGTGATGAGGTCGGGGGGACGGAGGTGGGGTCATACCTGTGATGAGGTCGGGGGAGGAGGTGGGGTCATACCTGTGATGAGGTCGGGGGGCAGAGGTGGGCTCATACCTGTGATGAGGTCGGGGGTGGAGGTGGGGTCATACCTGTGATGAGGTCGGGGGAGGAGGTGGGGTCATACCTGTGATGAGGTCGGGGGAGGAGGTGGGGTCATACCTGTGATGAGGTCGGGGGAGGAGGTGGGGTCATACCTGTGATGAGGTCGGGGGGCAGAGGTGGGGTCATACCTGTGATGAGGTCGGGGGGCAGAGGTGGGGTCATACCTGTGATGAGGTCGGGGGGCGGAGGTGGGGTCATACCTGTGATGAGGTCGGGGGGAGGAGGTGGGGTCATACCTGTGATGAGGTCGGGGGGAGGAGGTGGGGTCATACCTGTGATGAGGTCGGGGGGAGGAGGTGGGGTCATACCTGTGATGAGGTCGGGGGGAGGAGGTGGGGTCATACCTGTGATGAGGTCGGGGGAGGAGGTGGGGGTCATACCTGTGATGAGGTCGGGAGGAGGAGGTGGGGTCATACCTGTGATGAGGTCGGGGGACGGAGGTGGGGTCATACCTGTGATGAGTTCGGGGGACGGAGGTGGGGTCATACCTGTGATGAGGTCGGGGGAGGAGGTGGGGTCATACCTGTAATGAGGTTGGGGGGAGGAGGTGGGGTCATACCCATGATGAGGTCGGGGGCGGAGGTGGGGTCATACCTGTGATGAGGTCGGGGGCGGAGGTGGGGTCATACCTGTGATGAGGTCGGGGGGAGGAGGTGGGGTCATACCTGTGATGAGGTCGGGGGAGGAGGTGGGGTCATACCTGTGATGAGGTTGGGGGGGAAGGAGGTGGGGTCATACCTGTGATGAGGTTGGGGGAAGGAGGTGGGGTCATACCTGTGATGAGGTCGGGGGACGGAGGTGGGGTCATACCTGTGATGAGGTCGGGGGAGGAGGTGGGGTCATACCTGTGATGAGGTCGGGGGAGGAGGTGGGGTCATACCTGTGATGAGGTCGGGGAAGGAGGTGGAGTCATACCTGTGATGAGGTCGGGGGAGGAGGTGGGGTCATACCTGTGATGAGGTCGGGGGAGGAGGTGGGGTCATACCTGTGATGAGGTCGGGGAAGGAGGTGGGGTCATACCTGTGATGAGGTCGGGGGAGGAGGTGGGGTCATACCTGTGATGAGGTCGGGGGAAGGAGGTGGGGTCATACCTGTGATGAGGTCGGGGGCGGAGGTGGGGTCATACCTGTGATGAGGTCGGGGGAGGAGGTGGGGTCATACCTGTGATGAGGTCGGGGGAGGAGGTGGGGTCATACCTGTGATGAGGTCGGGGGAGGAGGTGGGGTCATACCTGTGATGAGGTCGGGGGAGGAGGTGGGGTCATACCTGTGATGAGGTCGGGGGAGGAGGTGGGGTCATACCTGTGATGAGGTCGGGGGAGGAGGTGGGGTCATACCTGTGATGAGGTCGGGGGAGGAGGCCTGCATGGACATCCTGTACATTGAACGCTGCCAGCTGCCTTTGGCCTTAAAGAAATCCTGAGCATTCAGGTCGATGTCGTCACCAACACAAAATGTGTCACACGCCGCCTGGGGGGATAGAAAGGATGTCACTCCATATTGGGGGTTATTACACTCACCGTCACCAATGTTGGGGGTTATTATTCCTCCCACTGATACCAATGTTGGGGATTATTATTGATCTCACGGACACCAATGTTGGGGGTTATTATTCCTTCTACTGACACCAATGTTGGGGGTTATTATTCCTTCCACTGACACCAATGTTGGGGGTTATTATTCCTTCCACTGACACCAATGTTGGGGGTTATTATTGCTCTCACTGACATCAATGTTGGGGGTTATTATTGCTCTCACTGACACCAATGTTGGGGGTTATTATTAATCTCACTGACACCAATGTTGGGGGTTATTATTCCTTCCACTGACATCAATGTTGGGGGTTATTATTGATCTCATTGACACCAATGTTGGGGGTTATTATTCCTCCCACTGATACCAATGTTGGGGATTATTATTGATCTCACTGACACCAATGTTGGGGGTTATTATTCCTCCCACTGACACCAATGTTGGGGGTTATTATTCCTTCTACTGACACCAATGTTGGGGGTTATTATTCCTTCTACTGACACCAATGTTGGGGGTTATTATTCCTTCCACTGACATCAATGTTGGGGGTTATTATTGATCTCACTGACACCAATGTTGGGGGTTATTATTCCTTCCACTGACACCAATGTTGGGGGTTATTATTGCTCTCACTGACATCAATGTTGGGGGTTATTATTGATCTCACTGACACCAATGTTGGGGGTTATTATTCCTTTCACTGACATCAATGTTGGGGGTTATTATTGATCTCACTGACACCAATGTTGGGGGTTATTATTCCTCCCACTGATACCAATGTTGGGGATTATTATTGATCTCACTGACACCAATGTTGGGGGTTATTATTCCTTCTACTGACACCAATGTTGGGGGTTATTATTCCTTCCACTGACATCAATGTTGGGGGTTATTATTGATCTCACTGACACCAATGTTGGGGGTTATTATTCCTTCCACTGACACCAATGTTGGGGGTTATTATTGCTCTCACTGACATCAATGTTGGGGGTTATTATTGATCTCACTGACACCAATGTTGGGGGTTATTATTCCTTCCACTGACACCAATGTTGGGGGTTATTATTCCTCCCACTGACATCAATGTTGGGGGTTATTATTGATCTCACTGACACCAATGTTGGGGGTTATTATTGCTCTCACTGACACCAATGTTGGGGGTTATTATTAATCTCACTGACACCAATGTTGGGGGTTATTATTCCTTCCACTGACACCAATGTTGGGGGTTATTATTGCTCTCACTGACACCAATGTTGGGGGTTATTATTGATCTCACTGACACCAATGTTGGGGGTTATTATTGATCTCACTGACACCAATGTTGGGGGTTATTATTCCTTTCACTGACATCAATGTTGGGGGTTATTATTGATCTCACTGACACCAATGTTGGGGGTTATTATTCCTCCCACTGATACCAATGTTGGGGATTATTATTGATCTCACTGACACCAATGTTGGGGGTTATTATTCCTTCTACTGACACCAATGTTGGGGGTTATTATTCCTTCCACTGACATCAATGTTGGGGGTTATTATTGATCTCACTGACACCAATGTTGGGGGTTATTATTCCTTCCACTGACACCAATGTTGGGGGTTATTATTGCTCTCACTGACATCAATGTTGGGGGTTATTATTGATCTCACTGACACCAATGTTGGGGGTTATTATTGCTCTCACTGACACCAATGTTGGGGGCTATTATTAATCTCACTGACACCAATGTTGGGGGTTATTATTCCTCCCACTGATACCAATGTTGGGGATTATTGTTGATCTCACTGACACCAATGTTGGGGGTTATTATTCCTTCTACTGACACCAATGTTGGGGGTTATTATTCCTTCCACTGACATCAATGTTGGGGGTTATTATTGATCTCACTGACACCAATGTTGGGGGTTATTATTCCTTCCACTGACACCAATGTTGGGGGTTATTATTGCTCTCACTGACATCAATGTTGGGGGTTATTCTTGATCTCACTGACACCAATGTTGGGGGTTATTATTGCTCTCACTGACACCAATGTTGGGGGTTATTATTGATCTCACTGACACCAATGTTGGGGGTTATTATTCCTCCCACTGATACCAATGTTGGGGGTTATTATTCCTCCCACTGATACCAATGTTGGGGGTTATTATTGATCTCACTGACACCAATGTTGGGGGTTATTATTCCTTCCACTGACACCAATGTTGGAGGTTATTATTCCTTCCACTGACACCAATGTTGGGGGTTATTATTAATCTCACTGACATCAATGTTGGGGGTTATTCTTGATCTCACTGACACCAATGTTGGGGGTTATTATTCCTCCCACTGATACCAATGTTGGGGGTTATTATTCCTCCCACTGATACCAATGTTGGGGGTTATTATTGATCTCACTGACACCAATGTTGGGGGTTATTATTCCTTCCACTGACACCAATGTTGGGGGTTATTATTCCTTCCACTGACACCAATGTTGGGGGTTATTATTAATCTCACTGACACCAATGTTGGGGGTTATTATTCCTCCCACTGATACCAATGTTGGGGGTTATTATTGATCTCACTGACACCAATGTTGGGGGTTATTATTCCTCCCACTGATACCAATGTTGGGGGTTATTATTCCTCCCACTGATACCAATGTTGGGGGTTATTATTGATCTCACTGACACCAATGTTGGGGGTTATTATTCCTTCCACTGACACCAATGTTGGGGGTTATTATTCCTTCCACTGACACCAATGTTGGGGGTTATTATTCCTTCCACTGACACCAATGTTGGGGGTTATTATTAATCTCACTGACACCAATGTTGGGGGTTATTATCCCTTAACTGACATCAATGTTGGGGGTTATTATTGCTCTCACTGACACCAATGTTGGGGGTTATTATTAATCTCACTGACACCAATGTTGGGGGTTATTATCCCTTAACTGACATCAATGTTGGGGGTTATTATTGATCTCACTGACACCAATGTTGGGGGTTATTATTCCTTCCACTGATACCAATGTTGGGGGTTATTATTCCTTACACTGACATCAATGTTGGGGGTTATTATTAATCTCACTGACACCAATGTTGGGGGTTATTATTCCTTCCACTGACACCAATGTTGGGGGTTATTATTGATCTCACTGACACCAATGTTGGGGGTTGTTATTCCTTCCACTGATACCAATGTTGGGGATTATTATTGATCTCACTGACACCAATGTTGGGGGTTATTATTGATCTCACTGACACCAATGCTGGGGGTTATTATTCCTTCCACTGACACCAATGTTGGGGGTTATTATTGATCTCACTGACACCAATGTTGGGGGTTATTATTCCTTCCACTGACACCAATGTTGGGGATTATTATTGATCTCACTGACACCAATGTTGGGGTTATTATTCCTCCCACTGACGCCAATGTTGGGGGTTATTATTCCTTAACTGACATCAATGTTGGGGGTTATTATTGATCTCACTGACACCAATGTTGGGGGTTATTATTCCTTCCACTGATACCAATGTTGGGGGTTATTATTCCTTACACTGACACCAATGTTGGGGGTTGTTATTCCTTCCACTGATACCAATGTTGGGGATTATTATTGATCTCACTGACACCAATGTTGGGGGTTATTATTGATCTCACTGACACCAATGCTGGGGGTTATTATTCCTTCCACTGACACCAATGTGGGGGGTTATTATTGATCTCGCTGACACCAATGTTGGGGGTTATTATTCCTTCTACTGACACCAATGTTGGGGGTTATTATTGATCTCACTGACATCAATGTTGGGGGTTGTTGTAGCTATACTCGCACATTAGCAGACGATGGTTCGGGGCACATACATGCGTAGTCCTTCAGCTGGGATGTGATTGGCTCACCTTGAAGACTGCCTTGGCCCACACCCGGAAGGAATCCTCCTGTCCACACAGCTCGTCCCCCTCCCCCATCTCCAGGATCCGCTCTCCTCCCAACTCCTCCAGCCGGGTGTCCACCGCATGACCAAACGCACAGAAGTGGGGGTACGCCCGGGACCCCAAACCGAAGACAGAGAACCTGGAACATAGAGAGGGGTCAGTGTACTCCGATACAACCACCATTGGTCACTTATTTGAACCGCACTGTGCTTCTCAGCCATGTATCTCTATCATCAGAGGATTACACTGTGCTTCTCAGCCATGTATCTCTATTATCAGAGGATCGCACTGTGCTTCTCAGCCATGTATCTCTATTATCAGAGGATCGCATTGTGCTTCTCAGCCATGTATCTCTATTATCAGAGGATCGCACTGTGCTTCTCAGCCATGTATCTCTATTATCAGAGGATCGCACTGTGCTTCTCAGCCATGTATCTCTATTATCAGAGGATTACACTGTGCTTCTCAGTCATGTATCTCTATTATCAGAGGATCGCACTGTGCTTCTCAACCATGTATCTCTATCATCAGAGGATTACACTGTGCTTCTCAGCCATGTATCTCTATTATCAGAGGATTACACTGTGCTTCTCAGCCATGTATCTCTATTATCAGAGGATTCCACTGTGCTTCTCAGCCATGTATCTCTATTATCAGAGGATCGCACTGTGCTTCTCAGCCATGTATCTCTATTATCAGAGGATTACACTGTGCTTCTCAGTCATGTATCTCTATTATCAGAGGATCGCACTGTGCTTCTCAACCATGTATCTCTATCATCAGAGGATTACACTGTGCTTCTCAACCATGTATCTCTATTATCAGAGGATTACACTGTGCTTCTCAGCCATGTATCTCTATTATCAGAGGATTCCACTGTGCTTCTCAGCCATGTATCTCTATTATCAGAGGATCGCACTGTGTTTCTCAGCCATGTATCTCTATTATCAGAGGATCGCACTGTGCTTCTCAGCCATGTATCTCTATTATCAGAGGATCGCACTGTGCTTCTCAGCCATGTATCTCTATTATCAGAGGATCACACTGTGCTTCTCAGCCATGTATCTCTATTATCAGAGGATCGCACTGTGCTTCTCAGCCATGTATCTCTATTATCAGAGGATCACACTGTGCTTCTCAGCCATGTATCTCTATTATCAGAGGATCACACTGTGCTTCTCAGCCATGTATCTCTATTATCAGAGGATCACACTGTGCTTCTCAGCCATGTATCTCTATTATCAGAGGATCACACTGTGCTTCTCAGCCATGTATCTCTATTATCAGAGGATCGCACTGTGCTTCTCAGCCATGTATCTCTATCATCAGAGGATTACACTGTGCTTCTCAGCCATGTATCTCTATTATCAGAGGATTCCACTGTGCTTCTCAGCCATGTATCTCTATTATCAGAGGATCGCACTGTGCTTCTCAGCCATGTATCTCTATTATCAGAGGATCGCACTGTGCTTCTCAGCCATGTATCTCTATTATCAGAGGATCACACTGTGCTTCTCAGCCATGTATCTCTATTATCAGAGGATCACACTGTGCTTCTCAGCCATGTATCTCTATTATCAGAGGATCGCACTGTGTTTCTCAGCCATGTATCTCTATTATCAGAGGATCGCACTGTGCTTTTCAGCCATGTATCTCTATTATCAGAGGATCGCATTGTGCTTCTCAGCCATGTATCTCTATTATCAGAGGATCGCACTGTGCTTCTCAGCCATGTATCTCTATCATCAGAGGATTACACTGTGCTTCTCAGCCATGTATCTCTATTATCAGAGGATCGCACTGTGCTTCTCAGCCATGTATCTCTATTATCAGAGGATCGCACTGTGCTTCTCAGCCATGTATCTCTATTATCAGAGGATCGCACTGTGCTTCTCAGCCATGTATCTCTATTATCAGAGGATTACACTGTGCTTCTCAGCCATGTATCTCTATCATCAGAGGATTACACTGTGCTTCTCAGCCATGTATCTCTATTATCAGAGGATCGCATTGTGCTTCTCAGCCATGTATCTCTATTATCAGAGGATCGCATTGTGCTTCTCAGCCATGTATCTCTATTATCAGAGGATCGCACTGTGCTTCTCAGCCATGTATCTCTATTATCAGAGGATCGCACTGTGCTTCTCAGCCATGTATCTCTATTATCAGAGGATCGCATTGTGCTTCTCAGCCATGTATCTCTATTATCAGAGGATCGCACTGTGCTTCTCAGCCATGTATCTCTATTATCAGAGGATCGCACTGTGCTTCTCAGCCATGTATCTCTATTATCAGAGGATCGCACTGTGCTTCTCAGCCATGTATCTCTATTATCAGAGGATCGCACTGTGCTTCTCAGCCATGTATCTCTATTATCAGAGGATCGCACTGTGCTTCTCAACCATGTATCTCTATTATCAGAGGATCGCACTGTGCTTCTCAGCCATGTATCTCTATTATCAGAGGATCGCACTGTGCTTCTCAGCCATGTATCTCTATTATCAGAGGATCGCACTGTGCTTCTCAGCCATGTATCTCTATTATCAGAGGATCGCACTGTGCTTCTCAGCCATGTATCTCTATTATCTGGCAAAACAGAACAATGTGACAGAAATCTCTCCAAAGCCAGAAATAAACCCCCCCCCCCCCCCCCAACACCAATCTCTTCCTTGTACACCTTGGAGTGTATCACCAGCCAAAACTATAATTTTTTTTTAGTTCTGCACCTTCTGAAATAGAGAGTGTTGGGAATCAGGAACGGTAACAGGGGCTGCAGCCGGCCTGGTCTAATTTTAGGGGCCCAGGAGAGTCAGAGAGACTCTGTTGGGGATGGGGCCGGAGCACGTTTATAGCCTCAAGAGTGTTCAGCATTTGGGCACAAACCTATAGAAGGTCCACAGCGGGTATGGCGGTCCCCGGGGGGACTTGAGGGAAGTCTCGACTCCACCCAGCAGAACTGAGGAAGGCAACCATGTAACAATAAGGGGCCCAGATTCCAGATTCCTGGCAGACCCATCAAGTTCCTTGTGTGAAAATGCCCCCGGAACCCCTAGAGGAGTACGGACTGAGGTTTTCAGTTTGTCTTTGAGAAGACAAGTCGCTCCATTTAGCGGTAAGCAAACTAGGCCTGATGTGAGGCAAGGCCACAAGTACTCCCAGACCTGGGCAGCTGATGAGGGTTTCAGGCAGGCATGTACTGGCCATTGGGACTACAGGGAGTTTCCCGGTGGGCCGATAGCTCAGTGGGCCGATTTCAGTGACAGTGGACCGCTGCCTCCCTCCGGTCCTCTGTCCCCCCCCCCCCGCAGTGCTCACCTCCACTCCCTGGCTAGTTATGCAGCGCGCCTGAATACAGACATGATGCTCAGGAGTCAACACTGAGAAGCTCATCATACGATCTGGAAGGAGGGCGGCCTCACTTTCCTGCCTAATCTTGTCCCATGGGGGGGGGGGGGGGGGGCGCCAAACTGATTCTTTGCCCCAGGTGAAATAATGTCTAGCTTCCCCACTGGTACTGCCTATAAGAGAAATAATGTAGAACGGCTAATGGCTAGTGGGGGGGGGGGGGCTTGGGTGGCAAGCCGGCATGGGAGAGACCTGTCAAAGTGGGCCAGTCTGGATGAAGTCAAGGGCCAAATTTTTGTCCCAGTCCAGCCCTGGGTTCAGGTGGCTGGAGAGGACGAGGTCACTGTAGACAGGCAGTGGAATAAGACTGAAAACTGAAGATTCATGGGGTGCTTCAGGTGTCAGAGCAAAAATCGGGATGGGGCTTCATCTAAGCTAAATGATGATGGGAAAATGCCTGTGCAGCACTCCACTGAGTGGGTGACTTCAGCAGTCCATGTCTCAACCGTAACCCTTCCCATGGCAAAAAAAAGCTGTGTTAGGAAATTTGAAAAGGTGCCCAATGGTGAAAATGGCAACGCAGGTCCCGGTTCTTCAGCCTCGCTGGTCTTACTCAAGTGTTTCCAGAGACAGGATCACACCTGAGGCTGTGCCATGGCTTTGGGCCTGAAGGGCGCTCCACTCAGGTCTGAATAGTGCCCCAATGCAGAGCCCAGTGCCCATTCCGGGCTAGCCCCCCATGTCCAGTCCAGTGGGGTCCAGGTGCAGCCTCCAAGCAGTGGTGTAGGAAGAAACCTTGGCTGAAGTCACCAAGGAAAAATTGATGCATACTGGATGGAGAAGGGGTTAAATGGGGGTTGGTCTAGGAATTTTCCATTTATCAGAGTCCTAACATCCTGTAGGTGGCAGTAAAAACCAACTGCTTCTCAAAATGAATTTCAGTTCTGTCCATCCAGTGCTGTGCTTTATACAGCTCTACCACTGAGTACAGTCCTGTCTGGCAGGGCAGGAGACCTGGTTTTTTTTCTGCTACGGCTCAGTAACACTTACAGGTCTTGTCCCTCCCCCAGCCTGTTATTGGATAGTGAAAGGAGTAGCAGCAGACCAATCACTGGTCACTCTGCTCTCTCCTCGCCAGCACATAAATTGAATGGATCCTTATGCTGCTTCTCCCTCTTCTAGTCTGAGCTCTGCTGTACATAGACTGCAAGAGGCTGACACTAGGTCACATTCAGGTGTGCGCCATTCATTCATGTCTTTTATATCTGCCTGGAGTTCAGCTTTAAAATGGACTACCCAGGAAATCTGCAATATATTGTACAAGGCTGGAGATCTACCAATACACCAGATTATAAATTACTGTATATATGGAGCCGGATTCACATCATCCTCGTTTGAAATCAAACGGAGGATGAGAGTATAAATATCTGAGTGAAATCCTGGCAATTCTTTCCTGCACCCTTAGTAGGCTTGTCTCCCGCCCTCTCCAACCCTAGTAGGCTTGTCTCCCGCCCTCTCCAACCCTAGTAGGCTTGTCTCCCGCCCTCTCCAACCCTAGTAGGCTTGTCTCCCGCCCTCTCCAACCTTAGTAGGCTGGTCTCCCGCCCTCTCCAACCTTAGTAGGCTGGTCTCCCGCCCTCTCCAACCTTAGTAGGCTGGTCTCCCGCCCTCTCCAACCTTAGTAGGCTTGTCTCCCGCCCTCTCCAACCTTAGTAGGCTGGTCTCCCGCCCTCTCCAACCTTAGTAGGCTTGTCTCCCGCCCTCTCCAACCTTAGTAGGCTGGTCTCCCGCCCTCTCCAACCTTAGTAGGCTGGTCTCCCGCCCTCTCCAACCTTAGTAGGCTTGTCTCCCGCCCTCTCCAACCTTAGTAGGCCTGTCTCCCGCCCTCTCCAACCTTAGTAGGCTGGTCTCCCGCCCTCTCCAACCTTAGTAGGCTTGTCTCCCGCCCTCTCCAACCTTAGTAGGCTGGTCTCCCGCCCTCTCCAATCTTAGTTGGCTTGTCTCCCGCCCTCTCCAACCTTAGTAGGCTGGTCTCCCGCCCTCTCCAATCTTAGTTGGCTTGTCTCCCGCCCTTTCCAACCTTAGTTGGCTTGTCTCCCGCCCTCTCCAACCTTAGTTGGCTTGTCTCCCGCCCTCTCCAACCTTAGTTGGCTTGTCTCCCGCCCTCTCCAACCTTAGTTGGCTTGTCTCCCGCCCTCTCCAACCCTAGTAGGCTTGTCTCCCGCCCTCTCCAATCTTAGTTGGCTTGTCTCCCGCCCTCTCCAACCCTAGTAGGCTTGTCTCCCGCCCTCTCCAACCCTAGTAGGCTTGTCTCCCGCCCTCTCCAACCTTAGTTGGCTTGTCTCCCGCCCTCTCCAACCTTAGTTGGCTTGTCTCCCGCCCTCTCCAACCTTAGTTGGCTTGTCTCCCGCCCTCTCCAACCTTAGTTGGCTTGTCTCCCGCCCTCTCCAACCTTAGTTGGCTTGTCTCCCGCCCTCTCCAACCTTAGTAGGCTTGTCTCCCGCCCTCTCCAACCTTAGTAGGCTTGTCTCCCGCCCTCTCCAACCTTAGTAGGCTGGTCTCCCGCCCTCTCCAACCTTAGTAGGCTTGTCTCCCGCCCTCTCCAACCTTAGTTGGCTTGTCTCCCGCCCTCTCCAACCTTAGTTGGCTTGTCTCCCGCCCTCTCCAACCTTAGTTGGCTTGTCTCCCGCCCTCTCCAACCCTAGTAGGCTTGTCTCCCGCCCTCTCCAATCTTAGTTGGCTTGTCTCCCGCCCTCTCCAACCCTAGTAGGCTTGTCTCCCGCCCTCTCCAACCCTAGTAGGCGTGTCTCCCGCCCTCTCCAACCTTAGTTGGCTTGTCTCCCGCCCTCTCCAACCTTAGTTGGCTTGTCTCCCGCCCTCTCCAACCTTAGTTGGCTTGTCTCCCGCCCTCTCCAACCTTAGTTGGCTTGTCTCCCGCCCTCTCCAACCTTAGTTGGCTTGTCTCCCGCCCTCTCCAACCTTAGTTGGCTTGTCTCCCGCCCTCTCCAACCTTAGTAGGCTTGTCTCCCGCCCTCTCCAACCTTAGTAGGCTGGTCTCCCGCCCTCTCCAACCTTAGTAGGCTTGTCTCCCGCCCTCTCCAACCTTAGTAGGCTGGTCTCCCGCCCTCTCCAATCTTAGTTGGCTTGTCTCCCGCCCTTTCCAACCTTAGTTGGCTTGTCTCCCGCCCTCTCCAACCTTAGTTGGCTTGTCTCCCGCCCTCTCCAACCTTAGTTGGCTTGTCTCCCGCCCTCTCCAACCTTAGTTGGCTTGTCTCCCGCCCTCTCCAACCCTAGTAGGCTTGTCTCCCGCCCTCTCCAATCTTAGTTGGCTTGTCTCCCGCCCTCTCCAACCCTAGTAGGCTTGTCTCCCGCCCTCTCCAACCCTAGTAGGCTTGTCTCCCGCCCTCTCCAACCTTAGTTGGCTTGTCTCCCGCCCTCTCCAACCTTAGTTGGCTTGTCTCCCGCCCTCTCCAACCTTAGTTGGCTTGTCTCCCGCCCTCTCCAACCTTAGTTGGCTTGTCTCCCGCCCTCTCCAACCTTAGTTGGCTTGTCTCCCGCCCTCTCCAACCTTAGTAGGCTTGTCTCCCGCCCTCTCCAACCTTAGTAGGCTTGTCTCCCGCCCTCTCCAACCTTAGTAGGCTGGTCTCCCGCCCTCTCCAACCTTAGTAGGCTTGTCTCCCGCCCTCTCCAACCTTAGTAGGCTTGTCTCCCGCCCTCTCCAACCTTAGTAGGCTGGTCTCCCGCCCTCTCCAACCTTAGTAGGCTTGTCTCCCGCCCTCTCCAACCTTAGTAGGCTGGTCTCCCGCCCTCTCCAATCTTAGTTGGCTTGTCTCCCGCCCTTTCCAACCTTAGTTGGCTTGTCTCCCGCCCTCTCCAACCTTAGTTGGCTTGTCTCCCGCCCTCTCCAACCTTAGTTGGCTTGTCTCCCGCCCTCTCCAACCTTAGTTGGCTTGTCTCCCGCCCTCTCCAACCTTAGTTGGCTTGTCTCCCGCCCTCTCCAACCTTAGTTGGCTTGTCTCCCGCCCTCTCCAACCTTAGTTGGCTTGTCTCCCGCCCTCTCCAAACTTAGTAGGCTTGTCTCCCGCCCTCTCCAACCTTAGTTGGCTTGTCTCCCGCCCTCTCCAACCTTAGTTGGCCTGTCTCCCGCCCTCTCCAACCTTAGTTGGCTTGTCTCCCGCCCTCTCCAACCTTAGTTGGCTTGTCTCCCGTCCTCTCCAACCTTAGTTGGCTTGTCTCCCGCCCTCTCCAATCTTAGTTGGCTTGTCTCCCGCCCTCTCCAACCCTAGTAGGCTTGTCTCCCGCCCTCTCCAACCCTAGTAGGCTTGTCTCCCGCCCTCTCCAATCTTAGTTGGCTTGTCTCCCGCCCTCTCCAACCCTAGTAGGCTTGTCTCCCGCCCTCTCCAACCCTAGTAGGCTTGTCTCCCGCCCTCTCCAATCTTAGTTGGCTTGTCTCCCGCCCTCTCCAACCCTAGTAGGCTTGTCTCCCGCCCTCTCCAACCCTAGTAGGCTTGTCTCCCGCCCTCTCCAACCTTAGTTGGCTTGTCTCCCGCCCTCTCCAACCTTAGTTGGCTTGTCTCCCGCCCTCTCCAACCTTAGTTGGCTTGTCTCCCGCCCTCTCCAACCTTAGTTGGCTTGTCTCCCGCCCTCTCCAACCTTAGTTGGCTTGTCTCCCGCCCTCTCCAACCTTAGTTGGCTTGTCTCCCGCCCTCTCCAAACTTAGTAGGCTTGTCTCCCGCCCTCTCCAACCTTAGTTGGCTTGTCTCCCGCCCTCTCCAACCTTAGTTGGCCTGTCTCCCGCCCTCTCCAACCTTAGTTGGCTTGTCTCCCGCCCTCTCCAACCTTAGTTGGCTTGTCTCCCGCCCTCTCCAACCTTAGTTGGCTTGTCTCCCGCCCTCTCCAATCTTAGTTGGCTTGTCTCCCGCCCTCTCCAACCCTAGTAGGCTTGTCTCCCGCCCTCTCCAACCCTAGTAGGCTTGTCTCCCGCCCTCTCCAATCTTAGTTGGCTTGTCTCCCGCCCTCTCCAACCTTAGTAGGCTTGTCTCCCGCGCTCTCCAACCTTAGTAGGCCTATCTCCCATCCTCTCCACCCTTAGTAGGCTTGTCTCCCGCCCTCTCCAATCTTAGTTGGCTTGTCTCCCGCCCTCTCCAACCCTAGTAGGCTTGTCTCCCGCCCTCTCCAACCCTAGTAGGCTTGTCTCCCCCGCTCTCCAACCTTAGTAGGCCTATCTCCCATCCTCTCCACCCTTAGTAGGCTTGTCTTCCGCCCTCTCCAATCTTAGTGGGCTGGTCTCCCGCCCTCTCGAACCCTAGTAGGCTTGTCTCCCGCCCTCTCCAACCCTAGTAGGCTTGTCTCCCGCCCTCTCCAACCCTAGTAGGCTTGTCTCCCGCCCTCTCCAATCTTAGTTGGCTTGTCTCCCGCCCTCTCCAATCTTAGTTGGCTTGTCTCCCGCCCTCTCCAATCTTAGTTGGCTTGTCTCCCGCCCTCTCCAATCTTAGTTGGCTTGTCTCCCGCCCTCTCAAATCTTAGTTGGCTTGTCTCCCGCCCTCTCCAATCTTAGTTGGCTTGTCTCCCGCCCTCTCAAATCTTAGTTGGCTTGTCTCCCGCCCTCTCCAATCTTAGTTGGCTTGTCTCCCGCCCTCTCCAACCCTAGTAGGCTTGTCTCCCGCCCTCTCCAACCCTAGTAGGCTTGTCTCCCGCGCTCTCCAACCTTAGTAGGCCTATCTCCCATCCTCTCCACCCTAGTAGGCTTGTCTTCCGCCCTCTCCAATCTTAGTGGGCTGGTCTCCCGCCCTCCCCACCCTTAGTAGGTTTGTCTCTCGCCCTCTCCACCCTTAGTAAGGCTGTCTCCCTCTTGCCTATCTGTGATTGGGGAGCGGGAAATCTCAAAACTTAAGGAAAAAGCCATTTTACAACTCCACCCAAACAGAACTTTGTCATTTAGGAGTGGAGTGACATGTCAGTTTGGCATGTTTGAAGAATATTGTGGTACCTGAGTGTTCCCAGGGGCCCGGCGCTGTCCGTGTTACTGGATTCCTTCCTTTTATTCTTCCAGGCGGTGACCAGGAGGTCGTTCTGGGAGACGCTGTTAAATCGAGTCTTGTAGCTCCTGAAAAACACAGATTATAGACACATTCATCCATGGGGGGTCTACAATGCTGTCATAATAGAGATTATCATTACCAGGGGGGTCCAGATTGCCCTCACCACAGGCCATTCTTCATGTATGACTATGAGGAATCCACCAGGGATGGGGGACACCGGCATTACAGTCCCAGCATTATGGTGTCACCCAACCTCCTAGTGGAGGCTTCATAGATGTTAAGGGAGAACACAAAGACCCGAGCAGATTTGGGGGGGTGGGGTCCATAAATGTCAGTAGAACCTCACCAAAAAGATTACTTTTGTTGCACTGGGGTTTCCACTTCACCCCAATAAACTGGAGGCATCTGACTGGTTGTCATCAATGACATTTTCCTTCAGAGCTTTATATTAAACATGTACCTCCCCCCTCCCCCGATGGCATTGAACAAACACGGTGACGTCTTTGTGTTTTTTTAACCAACGTGACGAATGTGAGAAGACTTTACACAACCAGACGCTAAAATTAATCTGAAGCCTTTCCTTCCTGCACTTCCCGTTTCCTGAATGAGAATTATTAATGATCCGCAAGGAGAGTACCAACAATCCGGGAGTGAAATCTCTGATCGTGGGGGAGAGAGAAAAGAGAAAAGTGAGAAAGAAAGAGATATGAGGGAAAGAGGGGAGAGAAGGTGGGAGGGGGGGAGAGGAAGGAGAGAGAAGAGAGGGAGAAAAAAAAAAAAAAAAGCAGAAGAAGAAGGAGAGGAAGAGGAGAGGTGATGAGGCAGAAGAGAGGGAGAGGGAGAAGAGAGGGAGAGGGAGAGGGAGAAGAGAGGGAGAAGAGAGGGAGAAGAGAGGGAGAAGAGAGGGAGAAGAGAGGGAGAGGGAGAAGGAGAAGGAGAAGAGAGGGAGAAGGAGAAGAGAGGCGATGAGGGGGGAGAGGAGAGGGAGAAAAGAGGAGAAGAGGAGGTGAGAAGAAGGAGGAGAGGCGATGAGGGGTGAGAGGAGAGGGAGAAGAGATGATGGGTGTTAGAAGGTAAGGAAAGAAAGTTATCTGACAATGGCATTGCCTCGGAGGAGGTTATTCACCATATGGACAGACTGGGCACCAGTATAAGAAGGCGATATTTAGGGCCAGCGTAGAGACAAGACAGCATTATATTTAGTGGGGCGGAGAGTGACCCCTAGAGGGGATATGGAGGAGAGACACTCACTTTTGCTGTTCTGGCTGCAGAGAGGACACGTTGGGAGACGTCATCTCCATCAACTCCTGGGCGAAGGTCTGCAAAGAGAACCAATCAGAGACAACGGTGGCAGAGACATTCTGAGATAGATGGATGAGGTGCAGAACCATATCATTGTCATACTCTCTATTCCTATATACATTGTTGCAGTTTACCGTCTTTACTGTTTACTTTTCCCCTATATAAATGACCTTTACTATATACTAATGCACTATACGCTATGGTTTGTATTAATGCACTAAACTATATATTATTACAGTATACTATTATTGTACTATGATGCTCTCCTATCATACAAATAATGACAATTTCCAATTAAATGGAAACTCCGCGCTATGGATCCATAATCTGGCTGCTGCCTCTCCTAAGGTCTTCCACCAATAGGTAGAATGTGATAAAAGTGACTGGTGAAATATGGGTAAAGGTGGGGCTGCCAATTAATGCTTGCTTAAACAGCTGTGTGCAAACCGAACAACCGGAAACCGCTCCTGATGACGGCACTCTGACGAAACGCGCAGGGCTTGGAGTGTCATTGCGTCACTTCCAGTTCTTCGGTCCGTGAACGGCAGGGCATCCCGGACACATTGAGAATCACATGCATTTGAATTCCTCACTAGCGTAAGTGTGTTTTTGTCTTATAAATAAAAAACTTTTACTTGACGGACTTACACTATGAGGCTTGGCTTTGTCCATCTATCCCCCTGTGAGCATACCAATGACCTCCACAGTGAGGAGGTGGAGGAGACATTAAAGCACCATTCCAGGTCCCTTGTATATCTAATTACGGTGCCCAGTAGCCCCTGCAGGGGTCTAGCCATCTGGTGGGTGTGGTTTAAAAGGGGGGAGCACAAGTGACCTTACCTATTCACCTGCCAGTTAGAATACCCACCATTATCTGAGCACCAATCACCTGAAGTAGAAGGACTTTATATGGACTTATGACCTTTTTAAAACTTATTTCATTTATTTTGACCACTTGTTTTTTTATTAATTTGTTGGAAGGGTATATATTTATTTTTTCTCTTTGGTACGCACATATTTAAGCATTATAGCACTTCTCCTGGGGGACATTGATTGGTTTACCTTTGAGAATGGATTGTCACATGAGATTACGGGATAATAAGGTTGACATACATGTTGGGGTTTTGTGGAGAGATGCACCTTTCACCTTTTATTGGTTATTTGTATAGTTTGCACACAGCTGTTTAAGCAAGCATTAATTGGCCGCGCCACCTACACCTCTATTTCACCAGTCACTTTAATGACAATTTCCAGACATCAGAACACAGGGATATCCTCTCAGTACACTGGATGACACCTCTCTGGTAACTGCAGGTTGGTTGTAGTAGGGGCACTTACCTCACCATTCTCTGGAGGATCACCATTGCCAAAGGTGCTGGTCACCACCAATACCAGAGTCTCGTGCTCCAGGCTGATCGTGTCGTACTGGTCCATACAGATGACCTATAGAGAGATTTACAGAGAAGGCTATACCCTGGAATCCATGCCAGTCTAATACAGGTCGCCCCCCCCCCCCCCCCCATACCTCCCCCATACTGGAATATGAGTGGTAACACCTGGAGCTGAACAGCTCCCATTTATACAGAATATTGTGTAACTCGAACAGATATCAAGCTTTTATTTCTCTCATCAAGGACTTCCCATGTTTAAACCTGCTTTAAGGATCAGTTGCTGGCAACAGGCAATTCTGGCTTCAGGAACATTCTTCATTTTCCCCCAGTGGTAACCCTGAATTGTCCCATTATCAGCTAGGTGATGATTGGTTTGGGTGGATCTGGCCATCCTCAGATGGACCCTGGTTCTTGATACTGCTAGGAGGACCCCTGAGAACCTTGGATGGACCCTAGTCCTTGGCAGTCTTAGATGGACACTGGTTCTTGGTATTGTTAGGGAGGCAGGCTATGAGAGCCTTAAATAGACCCTGGTTCTTGTCCATACTGGGAGGAGCCCTGAGAACCTTTAATGAATCCTGGTTCTCGACACTGCTAGCAGGGCCACCAAGAGCCTTTAATGAAGCCTTGTTGTTGACACTGCTATGAGGGCCCCTACAAGTCTTAGATGAACCCTAGTTCTTGCCACTGCTAGGAGGACCCCTGAGAGCCTTACATAGACCCTGGTTCCTGCTACTACTGAGAACCTTTGATAAACCTTGGTTCTTGGTACTTCTAGAAGGACCCCTGAGAGCCTTAGATTGACCCTAGATCTTGGCACTGCTAGATGGACCCCAAGAGACTTTGGTTGACTCTGGTTCATGGCACTGCTCGGAGGACCCATGAAAAACTTTGATAAACCCTGGTTCTTGGTACTGCTGGAAGGGCCCCTGAGAGCCTTAGATGGACCCTAGTTCTTGACACTGCTGAGAGGACCCCAGAGAACTGACCAGCTTACAGGAGAAGACAAACCTCTGTCAGGTTTTAATTGCTGTCCAAGCTGGAATGACTTCCTTCCTTTTCCTGTTTTGTCTTTGCAGCAGGAAAGGAGGGGGGAATCTCCCCAATGGGAACAAAAGGACAATGCACCGTTAGGTAGAGACTCCAACCACATAACCAATCAAAAAAGACATTTAAAAAAAAAAAAGGGTTTTGTCCAGAGTTTGACTTGATCTACATGCCTCATGAACAATGCCTCTTCCCCATCTCAGGGGAAGTGGGCTCCCCATGATTGAGAGCACCTGATTTCTCAGACACTTTCTGAGGATTCTGGTGAGGTGATTGAACTGAGTGATTCTGATTGGGGAGTTCCATTGTCCCAAATTTCCCAATAAAATCCTCCGACTGACCCCCCCCCCCGTCATCTCCATCCTCTTACCTTGGGGTCGAAGGCGTGAGAAAAGATGTTGGAGAGTTTGTGTGCGTAGGTCTCGGAGCGGCCAGTCTCAGTGGCATACAGAATGGTGGCTTTTACCCGACGGGCCATGGCCTGCCCCATCAGCTTGGCAGAGAATTTCACAGCACTGAAAGGAAATGAGAAGGATCTCTGTACTTGCCCCGGACTCATTGTGCCATGAATGAAAAGACATAACAACTGCTGAAACAAACCTCAGCGGAACCCCAGCAGTCATAAAACACCACTTTGTATTCATTTAGATCTCATTAAAAGGGATACCCCTGAAAGTAGTAACAATGTTGTCTAGTTGTCATGTTAATCCTCTTACTTCAATGCTATCTATGGGTCCATGGCTTCGGCAAGTGTGCAGCCAGCAAAGGCACAGGAAAAAAAAAAATCAGATCCCCCCATTCTTGCTTCAGGTTAGGGGCTCAAAACTTATTGAAGCTGGAGGATAATCATGACGGTCAGGCAGCTAGCAAGGTCAGCAACGACACCACCATATTTCTCCCAGTGCAAATTCCCTTTACATTCTGCTAATCAATTTTTTATATGCATTTTCCAATAAGAATGGGAGGTCCCACACTGTGAACCAACCAGAATCTACAGCATGGCCCAGTGCTTTAAACCTAAAATGTTTCAGGCAATAAAGCTGCTTAGAGAACCATGCCCGAGGCAGAGAGAGCACTGGAGAGGAACCGGGAAGCCTGGCTATTTTATAGTTTACCGCCCTTCTAATGGCAGCTCATATATAAAAGTGACTCTGTGATCACTATGCAGACAGGAGGCAAGTCATGCATGACCACCTACCTTCAGAAGCCCCAAATGATGAAGATCTTCCCCAGCTACTATTGTCACAAGCTCAGACTCAGCTTATGTCACCCCCCACATCTTTCTATTACCCAAAACGTATGATACTTATGGCCAGTTATCTGTTTAAATTTACCATGGCACCCCTTCAAGCTGCCTAGAAGCAGACTTACAATAGGGGTTTCATCCACCAGCTATGCAGCCTGGCATTGGTTTGTGAATCACTGAACAGAAGTACACATTTATGGCAGATTACATATACAGTATGTTATATCAGCTGTGTAGTTAGCTGCTTACTTGGCAACTTCTTTGAAGGTCCTCTTCCGGGTGATGGTGCTCTGAGAACCTTTCCAAATGTGATACTTCCAGGGGTCCGGCTGTAATACCAACATTGCCCAGAGGGCAGTGATGATGAGGTACAAAGCAAGAGCCAAGACACCATGGGAATGGAAGACTGAACACACACAGAATGGGAGACATGGAAGGAGAACCAACAAATAGAAAAAGATGAAAGAATGAGGCACGTGAAGGAAGGCCCAACACAAAGAGAATGGGAGACATGGAAGATGACTCAACACTCAGAGAAATGAGAGAATGGGAGGCACAAAGGAGGACCCAACACAAAAGATGTGAGAAAATGAAAGGCAGAGGAACAGAGAACAGGACACGTGAAGGAAGACCCAAGACAGATGTGACAGAATGGAAGACATGGAGGATAATCCAACACATACAGAGAGGAGGGAATGGGAGATATAAAAGGAAGCTCCAACATGCAGAGATTAGAGAATGAAAGACATGGAAAAATACCCAACACAGACAGATGAGAGATTAGGAAACAAAAGGAAGACCCATCAAAAAGAGATGGGAGACAGAGCAGGACTCAAAACGTGGATAGATGAAAGAAAGGGAAACCTGGAGGAAGACCCAACATTCAGAGAGATGAGAGACATGGAGGAGAATCCAACATATAGAGGGATGAATTCCAATTTCAGTGAAGAGTAACTTAGTGAGTAGTAGATGTCTATTAGAGCTAGATCACCAAGGTGCATTCTTCAAGGTCCAAATCAGTGCATACAATAGACCCTGCTGTCTCAGTGCTTTGGTACCTGATAGAGAAAGGAAGGGGACAGGAGGTAGTTGACCATCTCTTGGTGAAATACAGGGGTCAGACTTCCAGACATCGGAGGTACAATCCACACCCAGTCTGCTGGGCAGCCTCCTCGCTGGCGGGTCTCATGTTCCAGATGCTTCATGAAGGACTCTGTAGCGGCATGGTGGTCTACAATGGTGACTTTATCACTCTATGAGACAGACAGATTGATAGGGAGACATGTGAACCTTTAGTTGGCAGATCTTTCCATGCTACAGGACCAACCTAACTAACAAAATGTAATTGTCAATCCATCTCTTTTTACTGAGAAATGCACAATTTAATTTTAAATTATAAATGATTAATTTCCTGAAACAGATTAACACTCGAATACACGATAAGGGTCTATGATGTCAAAGGGCTTTTGACTTAGATCTGACCGGAAGCTGACCGTCATCTGAGCTGCATCCACTTGCTTTGAATTTCTTTAGTAATCCTATTGATGTGAATGCGACAAGAAACAGTTCTGACACAAAAAAAACCCCACCAAAATTGTGATGTTGGCCCAGTACCAGAGAGCAAGACACCGTGCTTTTGACATAGCTCAATTTTCGGGACAGATTTGATCTGGAGTAATCTCTCCTTCACAATATGAAATCTTTAGTCTCTCTAAGTTTGTAATTCTGGGCTATTCTCCCCCATGGGTTTGCTTTTTAATGCTTCAGTTCATTTGTACACCAGTGACAGGGCGCAGTCAGACCTTTGCGATTTCTACAGTAAGTCAGAAGGGGGTCAGTGGGCACAGGCAGGGGTTAGTCAGCACTTGGAGAGGGCTCCTGTCGGCACAAGGGGAGGGCGCCAGCCGGCACAAGGGGAGAGCGCCAGCCGGCACAAGGGGAGGACGCCTGTCGGCACAAGGGGAGGACGCCAGCCGGCACAAGGGGAGGACGCCAGCCGGCACAAGGGGAGGGCGCCTGTCGGCACAAGGGGAGGGCGCCTGTCGGCACAAGGGGAGGGCGCCTGTCGGCACAAGGGGAGGATGTTAGCTGGAACACACACGGCTGCTTTGATATCATGGTACCTGGTAGCTGTACAGGACGGCAATGTTTATCTCCAAAGCTGCCCGGTCCTTCCACAGCGATGAGGATTTCTTGATGTCCAAGCCCAGGCGTTTAGCCACGTCCTGCAATCATAGAAAATGTCTAATATGAAAAAGGGACCTACAAACCAAAGCAAGTAAATATTTTTTATATGAATTGTAAAGCATGACAAATAAATAAACGAGTAAATAAATCAATCATCGCCACCATAAACAATAGGGGGATTCTGGGTACTTGTTATCCACCCTCTGTACGTCTATAAACACGGCACTAGGAGGCATTTCCTGCATACAGCCCTGTGCTGATGAGCGGGACTTGTAGAATGTACAGTCTAGGTTATAGCTAGAGGGGGACCCAGGGAAGGGTCCAAAGTGTGGGCCCCTGAGCTACAATTCAGATGGCACAGAGTCAAGGGTGGTAGGGGACTCAATTCTTAGAAAGACAGAGGGCAATCTGTGACAAAGACCTGAAGTGCCGAACAGCACATCACGGATCTTGTGGACAGATTACTGGGAGGGGCTGGGGAAGACCCGGCTGTCACGGTCCACGTTGGCACCAATGACAAAGTCAGAGGCAGATGGAGTGTCCTAAAGAACGATTTTAGGGGCTTGGGAGCAAAATTGTGGAATAGAACCTCCAAGGTAGTATTCTCAGGAATACTACCGGTACATCGAGCCACACCAGAAAGGCAGAGGGAGATTAGGGAAGTAAATTGGCTGAGGAGCTTTTGTAGTAAGGAGGGGTTTGGGTTCCTGGAGGACTGGGGCGACTTCTCAGTTGATAACCAGTACTATAGAAGGGGCGGAATGCACCTAAATGAGGAGGGTGCAGATCTGCTGAGAATGAAGATGGCCAAAAAATTAGAGGGGTTTTTAAACTAGGCGATGGGGGGGAAGGGTCCAGAGACAGTGATAGCCAGCGCGGAAGATATTCCAGAGGGTAGTATTGGGGGCATTAGTGGTAGGTTGACTAAAGCACATAAACCCAAGGTAAGTATAGTAGCAAGTCCTAGTTGCAATCTCGGAACACCCAATAAGAGGATAATATGCGACCGGTCTAAACTACGTGGCATGTTCACCAATGCCAGGAGCATGGCGGACAAGATGGGTGAACTAGAGATACTGTTGTACAAGGAGGATCAAGAATAATGTACAAGTGAGTGTGAGAGATGACATCACTGAGGGAGCTAGAGAGGAGGTGGAATCCTTATGGGTAGAGCTCCAAAGGGATGAAGCTAAGGGGAAAATAATACTGGGAGTATGCTATAGGCCCCCTAACCTGAGGGAGGAAGTGGAGACGGATCTCCTATCACAAATTGGATTAGCAGCAAGGATAGGAAGTGTTATCATAATGGGGGATTTTAATTATCCAGACATAGACTGGGCGGAGGGAACCGTGCATTCATTTAAGGCTCGCCAGTTCCTAAATGTCTTGCAGGACAATTTTATGGGTCAGATGGTAGATGCACCAACTAGAAATAAAACATTACTAGATCTACTGATTACCAACAATACAGACCTGATCACGGATGTGGAATTACTGGCAATTTAGGCAACAGCGATCACAGGTCAATTGGCTTCAGTATAAAAATCACACAAATAGGAAACAAGGGAATACAAAGACACTGAATTTCAAAAAAGCCAACTTCCCTAAACTACAAACCTTGCTAAAAGGCATAAATTGGGATAAAATATTAGGAACAAAGAACACGGAGGAGAGAGGAGTTCACTTTAAGAGCATATTAAATAAGGGCATTAGCCAATGTATCCCATTGGGTAATAAATTTAAAAGAGCGAACAAAAGTCCTGGATGGCTTAACTCCAATGTAAAAATGCATATAAAAGCAAAGGAGAAGGCCTTCAAAAAATACAAGGTTGAGGGATCATCATCAGCATTCAGACTTTATAAAGAATGCAACAAGAAATGTAAGGGTGCAATTAGGACGGCTAAGATAGAACATGAAAGACACATAGCGGAGGAGAGCAAAAAAAATCCCAAGAGATTCTTTAAGTATGTAAACAGTAAAAAAGGGAGGACAGACCATATTGGCCCCATAAAGAATGAGGAAGGACATCTGGTTACAAAGGATGGGGAGATGGCGAAGGTATTGAATTTATTCTTCTCCTCAGTCTTCACGAGTGAATCGGGGGGCTTCAGTAACCGAAAATGCAGTGTTTATCCTCATGACAAAACACAGGAAGCACCTCCATGGTTAGCAGAGGACAGAATTAAAATTAGACTTGGGAAACTTAACATTAATAAATCACCAGGACCAGATGGCTTGCATCCGAGGGTACTTAGGGAACTCAGCCAAGTAATTGCCAGACCGTTGGTTCTAATTTTTACAGACAGTCTACTGACTGAAATGGTACCAGCTGATTGGAGAAAAGCCAATGTAGCACCAATATTTAAAAAGCGCCCAAAATACATCCCTGGGAATTACAGACCAGTTAGCCTAACATCAATAGTATGTAAACTCTTGGAGGGGATGATAAGGGACGATACACAAGATTTTAGTAATGAGAACGGTATCATTAGCAGTAATCAGCATGGATTCATGAAGAATAGTTCTTGCCAAACCAATCTATTAACCTTCTATAAGGAGGTGAGTTGCCATCTAGATAAAGGAAGGCCCGTAGACGTGGTGTATCTGGATTTTACAATAGCATTTGACACAGTTCCCCATAAACGTTTACTGTACAAAATAAGGTGCGTTGGCATGGACCATAGGGTGAGTAGATGGATTGAAAACTGGCTACAAGGGCGAGTTCAGAGGATGGTAATAAATGGGGAGTACTCGGAATCTAGACAGTACTCGGTATCTAGACAGTACCCAAGAATGAAGGCCAAAGGGGGCCCATCCCGGGACCAGCAAGGGGGACCTAATAAAGTGGCCAGTGAGTGTAGATGGCCCTACCTAGAGGCAGTGTGAAAACCCTGCTGATTGTGGCTGCAGTGGACATATGACTCTCAGATGAAAGGCACACAGAGAGGACCTCCTCACTTTCTCTCCTAGAAATCAGAAGCAGCTCACAGATTTTTACTTATTGTCTGCTGTTTCTGAGAGTTGAATCCCCCATTGTGAATAGCTCAGAGAAAACCAGATTTCCCTCCATGGTAGGGGCCCCTGACCTCGGATATGTTGTATCGGGAGGAGTCACACAGGTTCCGCATCCCAATCTCGGTGCTCATATACCAGCCATTGAATGGTGCCGCTGGGAACTCCAGACCTCCGATCTCCAGGAGGAGGCTGCTGACAGCGGGTAAGGCGTACCACTTCAATCCCAGGTCTGCGAACCATTCGTATCTGGGGGGGGGGAGATGAACAAATGATAGACCGGAGCTTCATCACAGAAATCCAACATGTTACAGGCACTGGGGGGCCCAGCACTCACTGTGGGTGTCGTAGGGGCACCTCCGTAATGAGTTCTGCAGGAATCTCAAAGAGTTTCGGGTCGTCCCCATTGGCTTGTAGCAGGAGAGGTAACACGTCAAATCTTCCACCTTTTGGCTTCCAGCCAAGCTGAACACAGAGCTGTAAAGGAAATGGTAGGTATATGAGAAGATTAAACCAATAGGTGAACAGATGAGGAAGGACAATATGGGACAGCAAACATGGAGTGTAACAATTTCAGCAATCATGAAAGGGCAGGGCACGCTGGTGGCTGGATTGGCAAGGATAACGCGTTTCATGCATCATGTACTTAATCATAACAGATGATTATCTTGATATGTTTAAGCGCATATTGCGGGAAATGCAGTAACATCTTGCTCCCTGCCTGTTTAAATCCATAGTAAAAGCTATCAGACAGATCAATAAACTTTGTTGGATTTCTTGCCAATTGGAGTGCGATCAATCTCTTTGTATATTTGTGGACTACTAAGAATGCAGTGAAGTGTGTGGAGGGCATAAGAGGGGTGCAAAGAGCAGTAAAGGGGGCAGCAGAAGGGTGCACAGACGGGAACTGGCTGGGCCATTGATGAAGGGAACTGGCCGGGCCATTGATGGTGGGAACTGGCCGGGCCATTGATGGCGGGAACTGGCCGGGCCATTGATGGCGGGAACTGGCCGGGCCATTGATGGCAGGAACTGGCCGGGCCATTGATGGCAGGAACTGGCCGGGCCATTGATGGCGGGAACTGGCCGGGCCATTGATGGCAGGAACTGGCCGGGCCATTGATGGCGGGAACTGGCCGGGCCATTGATGACGGGAACTGGCCGGGCCATTGATGACGGGAACTGGCCGGGCCATTGATGACGGGAACTGGCCGAGCCATTGATGACGGGAACTGGCCGAGCCCTTGAGGACAGGAGCTAGTCAGACCCTTCATGACGGGAACTGGCCGGGCCATTGATGGCGGGAACTGGCAGGGCCCTTGAAGATGGCTTCCAGCAGACAGAAAGAAGGTAATGCATTGTAAATTTAGTGCTTAAACAAAAACTGAAAGCAGCAAGATGGCGGATTAGTATTGAAGGATGTAGGAAATGGAAGTGGTGGACTCATGAGGAGTGACAGACATGTGAAGTGGTGGCTTAGTGGGTAAGGTCACACGGAGAGGTTGTGGTAGTAGGCAAGTGTGGTGGGGAATGCTGAGAGATGTATTAATATCATGAGGGGGAGGAGAGTTGTGAGGAGGTGGATAAAACGGAACGGTGCGGACGAATTATGGAGGAACTGGATGAGGGTTCTATAACTGCAGAGCAGATGTTGCCCAAGCTTTAGTCATCTATGGCCGGACCTAGAGGGAATATGAGAAATCCCACCTCAGTTAGCTCCACGTTGGCTGGATCCCCCACCACCGTGTCATCTTGCTGCCTGTACCCCGCGTATCGGATCAGCTGACTGTTCCATATCCGGAAATCTGAGCTTCCATCTTTTCTCTGCGGGAAGATGGTGATGGCCGACCTGAAAGAAAAGCGATAAGACATTGTGAGATCATTGGGGAGGACAGAAGCCCCATCAAACAAACTTCTTAATGGAAAATAAAATAAAAAAAAGAAGTATACAAAAATGGGAGGAGAATTACTCAGAATTTATGAAGGAATCTACTTGTACAGAACCAAGTCCCTCATATTTGGAGAGAAGTCCACCACGGACAAAGCAAACACTTGAGCATGAAGAAGTTACAGTGGGTTGTAATGTGTGTAGGTTCTTGATGGAGATTGGTGGACATCATACCTGATGTTGCCCTTGTTGGTGGCGTACTTGATGTGGTTGCAGATGTTGGTGAACATCTCATGGGTGGTCCTGCAATCTCTGGCATCAAACACCTGAGAAGGAATACAAACCACCATAGTAAATGGAAAGACACTAACAATTTGTCAGACTAGGGTTCAGTCCATCAATTTTCCTCAAGATCAAACCTCGGCCTGTGTGCTGTTCCCACCTGGAGCTTTGACCACTGAATCCGGCCCACACATCGAGACGCGTTCCGCCACGCCTGCTTGGCTCCGAAGATCAGCTCGGTCTCCTTGAGTTGGTAGGTACCTGTGGACATTATCTCCTGCTCAACCTCCTTCAGACGCTCTGTGTGTGCTTTGGACTGGGCCCTGGAAGAAGGATACAAACTATCATCGGGAGCCTGAAGAGGACATTCTACTGACCACATACAGATGTTGTATCTACAATGAGTCCATCAACATGAATTCTTAATTGAGACCAATCAGACGAATCACCCCCAGACTTATATACTGAGAAATTCAATAATGAGATACCAATACAACAAATTCTCACGCCTCTTGTTGTAGTCCAAAATCCAACTAATAGAATGTGATATAATGCCTTGGCAGGTAATCGGTGGGTTTTCATCGTCTACATTGACTTATGCTTCTTATTTTGTCACCATAAAGAAGCTCTGCCTAATAGTTATTGGCCTGAAAAACAGCCAACATCCACAGATGAGACACAGGGCTCAGAATGGAGCATTTACATATTTGGATATTGATAATAGGAAGACACGGCTGAAGAACAGGTGTGAGTGTTCACATGATGATGAATTCTCATGACAGGTGAAGGATTAGAAGACATGTCCTCCATGTTATCCAGTCATGTATATTCCTGATCTCCTGCTAGACCACGAAAAAGTTATTTTACTTTTAGGTGGACACTGGTGGTTGATCTCCACCATTAAGGTTCATATGCTGCCTAATCTCACGCTCTACCCAAAACTGAAATAACGTAAAAACCTTAAAGTCCATCAAGTTGAGCGAAAAATAACATTTGGTCACCTTTTGATGGAGATGTAGTACTGGTTTATGAAGTCTTTGGCCCTGGGAAGAATTTCTTCTGGACTTTTTGGTTCTTGACGTTGGGGACACATCATCTGAGATGGAAACATGACGGAGCCCAGACATCGGGCTTTGGTACAGGCCACATCCTATAAGAAACAGGTTACAAATCCAAAATGTTAACTTCACCAGAGTTCATGTAGGGAAAACTGGCAATGTGATGACGTCATGTGATCATAACAAGCCAATGTATTGCATGCTGACGCTGGGATATCATGAGGGGTAAATGCCTTTGTAATACCCCTCCCAATGAGTTTTTAGTCCTTAGCATTCCTGTAGCTGGTAAATTTTCCAGGGACAGTCCTGGATTATCCGCATCTGGCCCTGGAAAAGTCTGGAAATTTTTATGGTTCTACATCTCACGTCAGGTTCTGGGGGGCTGCTATGTTCCCAATGAAGAAAGCACTCTATGATCCTGTAGATGACCTATCTTTCCTCTGGGGAAACCTTTCTTCTGCCAGTCTGTCTTACCTGCTCCGTCTGGACATTCAGCATGTCGTATGCCAGCGTCCGGTTCTCCCAGTTCCTGACCCGCAGACATTTCTGGTTCTGAGTTCCGTTGGCTTGGCTGCTACAAGACACAATGAAGGTTATTTGGCAAAGAACTAATTACAACCAATCACAATTCATCTTCACCAACTCACATCGTTCTACAAATACTCACAGATGGAATACCAGCAATATAAAAACATTTCATGGACTGTTCCTGGTTTCCCAATTGCTCATGCATGGTTTACAATAGAAGGACAGAGGGGGGACTGGGGTATAATAGAAGGACAGAGGGGGGATTGGGGTATAATAGAAGGACAGAGGGGGGGTTGGGGTATAATAGAAGGACAGAGGGGGGGGGATTGGGGTATAATAGAAGGACAGAGGGGGGATTGGGGTATAATAGAAGGACAGAGGGGAGGATTGGGGTATAATAGAAGGACAGAGGGGGGATTGGGGTATAATAGAAGGACAGAGGGGGGATTGGGGTATAATAGAAGGACAGAGGGGGGATTGGGGTATAATAGAAGGACAGAGGGGGGGGATTGGGGTATAATAGAAGGACAGAGGGGGGATTGGGGTATAATAGAAGGACAGAGGGGAGGATTGGGGTATAATAGAAGGACAGAGGGGGATTGGGGTATAATAGAAGGACAGAGGGGGGATTGGGGTATAATAGAAGGACAGAGGGGGGATTGGGGTATAATAGAAGGACAGAGGGGGGGATTGGGGTATAATAGAAGGACAGAGGGGTGATTGGGGTATAATAGAAGGACAGAGGGAGGATTGGGGTATAATAGAAGGACAGAGGGAGGATTAGGGTATAATAGAAGGACAGAGGGGGGATTGGGGTATAATAGAAGGACAGAGGGGAGGATTGGGGTATAATAGAAGGACAGAGGGAGGATTGGGGTATAATAGAAGGACAGAGGGAGGATTGGGGTATAATAGAAGGACAGAGGGAGGATTGGGGTATAATAGAAGGACAGAGGGGGGATTGGGGTATAATAGAAGGACAGAGGGGGGATTGGGGTATAATAGAAGGACAGAGGGGGGATTGGGGTATAATAGAAGGACAGAGGGAGGATTGGGGTATAATAGAAGGACAGAGGGAGGATTGGGGTATAATAGAAGGACAGAGGGGGATTGGGGTATAATAGAAGGACAGAGGGAGGATTGGGGTATAATAGAAGGACAGAGGGAGGATTGGGGTATAATAGAAGGACAGAGGGAGGATTGGGGTATAATAGAAGGACAGAGGGGGGATTGGGGTATAATAGAAGGACAGAGGGGGGATTGGGGTATAATAGAAGGACAGAGGGGGGTTGGGGTATAATAGAAGGACAGAGGGAGGATTGGGGTATAATAGAAGGACAGAGGGAGGATTGGGGTATAATAGAAGGACAGAGGGAGGATTGGGGTATAATAGAAGGACAGAGGGGGGATTGGGGTATAATAGAAGGACAGAGGGGGGATTGGGGTATAATAGAAGGACAGAGGGAGGATTGGGGTATAATAGAAGGACAGAGGGAGGATTGGGGTATAATAGAGGGGCAGAGGGGAGGATTGGGGTATAATAGAAGGACAGAGGGGAGGATTGGGGTATAATAGAAGGACAGAGGGAGGATTGGGGTATAATAGAAGGACAGAGGGAGGATTGGGGTATAATAGAAGGACAGAGGGAGGATTGGGGTATAATAGAAGGACAGAGGGGGGATTGGGGTATAATAGAAGGACAGAGGGGGGATTGGGGTATAATAGAAGGACAGAGGGGGGATTGGGGTATAATAGAAGGGCAGAGGGAGGATTGGGGTATAATAGAAGGACAGAGGGGGGATTGG